>CM038215.1:165024076-165107603 GCA_021442155.1 Cymbidium sinense
TTGTTTTATTTATTTATTTATTTGGTTCAATATTTTAGGAATAAAATCGGTTTTAAAAAAATTTATCATCCAATCCATCCAAATCAACCAAACGACACCCTGAGTATCATAAGATTTGAGATTTTAGATTCTCCACATAAAGCATCCAATAAGTAGAGTATGCATTTTTTCTTATGTTAAGAAAGGTATAATCTAAAAAAGACTAAGAAATGTATACAAAAAATGATCTAGTATGTAATTAAACAGAATTCACATAATATAAAAATTTTGATAAGGATTGATGACCTTATGAAGGCTTGTTGTTGTAAATAATTCCGATTTTATTTGAGACAAATTTTTAAATAGATGATTACTTCAGTATTTTTAGATTTTGAAAATAGTTCTTCTAAATACTTATTTTATTTCATCTTGTTTTTGTTTTTGATATTTTAGATGAGAGAATTAGTTTATCCATTCAAATAAATAAATATAAATGAGTGAAGCACAACAGAAGCACAAGAACGAACTACGCCCCTCAAATTATATAGTTCAACTAAAGAAATCAGTAGATTTCTCTGATAACTGAAAATCTGAAAGCTTTATGTCATGAACTTCTTTGATGCCATGACTAAGCTTTATGTCTGTCTTCTGCCATTGTTGTAGCTGCAAAGTTACCTTATCCGTTCTGTTCATTCTAATATATATATGGGCCTATTATTATAAAATCTAGATTAAGACTAGTTTAAACGTTATATAAATTATTTTAATTTGAAAATATAATAAAAGTGATTATCATTATTGTTCAAGTTATAATAATATTATATATTTTTAGTATAGGATTACACTTAATTAATTAAGTTGCATGGTTGATAAAATTCTTATTTAGTGTTAAATCATGAGAAACCTTGTTTCAAGTGTTATTGAACAGATTCTCTTTAGCATTTTCACTCAGTAACATAATAAGTAGAGTAATTTGTATAACACTCCCTATTATTTTCTAAATATATATATGTATATGTGTATGTAAATATATTTTAAAAAATAAATAAATATTTTGCATATAATTTGTGCTTTTTTTTAAATTTAGTTATTTGATTACACAAAATCCAAAATAATCAGTTTCATAAAAATTGTGATACAAAATTGATTACAATTTAGTCCCTCAACAACATAAAATTGATACCAATTTAGTCAATGAGTATTTATTTAGGATCATTTTTTGTATAATCAACGGACTAATTTAAAAAAATGTAATGTAAGATTAAATTGATCACATATAATAATATTAATGAACAATCTTTCAGAACTACATATTAATTATTTTGTAATACAAATATCAAATTCATATAAATAAAGAGAAGAAAATGAGAAATTTTTTGAGGGAATATATTCTCTTCTTCTTCTTCTTCTACTTAACATTTTATAATTATGCAAAGACTATGAAGTATTTTTAAAAATTACATAAACAAAAAAGATAAAATTTATTAATACAAAATTTACAATTGATAACGTCTGCTTTTTATATTTAATAATATTGAATAATAATTTTATTATCAATATCATCAAAATTATATTTTTTTAATATATATAAATAAAATATCATTAATTTATTAATCTCAAAATCTATTTGTTAATCTATTTTTTTTTTAACAATATTCATAATAGAGAAAATATTGATATGGTTGAACTGTCAAGTGCATAATCTTTATAAATAGATTTTAAATTTATTAGTATTAAATTAAGTTAAATTAATATTTATTTTTGATATATCCGCTGGAGTCTGAATTTGGGATGCACTAACTGTGTCGTTGAAAACCGCTGAGAATCGAGCTTCATTGACCGCTATACAAAGTTAGTAGACTACAGAGAAAGAAAGTTAAAACACACTTGAGCTCAATGATGACCCCACCAGTTAGAAAACCCCGAGATTGGGGAGAATTAGACTAAATCGACACATATACAGTCAACATAAGCTACCAAAGAGAAAGTAAAGCAATAAGGAGATGCACTAACGGTCAATGGAAATAGTATTAAGAATGCAGATCGACACCGCTATGGTCAATGAAGATTGCCAAAGAAAAGAAAGTAAAAAAGTAATGTGTGAGTTTTCATTATCCCTTGAGGTATTTATATTTGAAAATTAACTTTTCAAATTCTTTTAAACAAATAATAAAAAAATGAAGAAAACTCTTCATATTTTTATAAATATATATTAAAAAGAAAAACTCTTCATATTTTTATATATATATATATATATATAATCTTTTCATCTTTCTAAAGAGAGAGAAAAGAGAAAATTATTGATATTTTAAATTAAAAAAAATTCTTCATATTCCTCATTAAAATAAATAAATACTCTACACATTCTTCATTAAAAAAAACTCCTTATATTCTTCATTTAAAAGAGAGAGGATATTTTAGTCTCCTCCTCTCTCCTCTCTCCTCTCTCACGTCAAAGAAATTTTTTTTAAAATAAATTGTGAAAATCTCATTGAACCAAACACCACCCAAAAAAAGTAAATAGAAGTATGTGTACTGCCATATAAAATGGTAATTGCTCGAAGTAAATTTAAAAGTTTTAGTATATCTATGAGATATATTATAAAAATGAGTCGAAATTTCGAATCCAAAAAATGTGAAATGCAAATGAGCCATTAAATGAAATCGTGCTGAGAGAAGGAATTTTAATAGCAAATTTTTATATGTAATAATGTAAATTGTAATTACATCCATAATTTTACAAATTACAAATACAAGAAAATGATTTGGCATAACATTTAAAATAAACAAAAAATATACTCAAAACATGACTAGTAAAGCAAATCTTGAAAATTATAGATATTCAAGACTTAAAAAATTATCAATTAAATCCCAAACACTCAAATATAGTGTTATAGTCAAATATGTCGACGAGGGATCTAACGAGCCTAAGATCTCATAATTATTCATTTGCATCCAAATGCTCAAAATACATTAAATGATCAAGGAATCATCAATTAAAAATTTACATAATTTCAAATGCTCTCTCCCATCTATATAAATACTCATTATAAGCTCAAGTCAAGTGAATTAAGTAAGAAGAAGAGAGATTAACCACCATCTACCGTTGTGATCGCCATCAATGCCTAAAAAAGAAGAGGAAGAGTCCAAGGAAGAAGAGGAGGAACCCAAGCAAGGAAGAAAAAGGAAGAGTCCGAGGAAGAAGAGGAAAAGCCTTGGGAGAGAGAGCTCAAGTCAAGATCCTCCAAGAAGATCGCACTAAGCAAGATCAGATCGTGCCATCAACCGCCGATAAGTCATCACTCATAATTCTCGATTCACCAAAAGTTAAAAGATTCCACCATCGAATACAAATTTGTCGATTATTCCTCTCTCATATGCAATCTATAATCATGAAGATTTTGTAAAATAATATAGTGAATTTTATATTTTTTTTTTGAGGTTTAGTAAAAAATTTTGAGTCTAAGCATTTAATTATGTACTTCACAACAAGGCATAACTTTCACTCTAACATTTAAAACAAAAATAAAAATATGAAAATGTCTTTTGTTTGTGGACTGAGAGTCGAGAAAGTAATATCCATCTTCAAGCATTAATAAATTTGTAATTTGTATATTTTACTTCAATAATTGTATGCTCCAACCTCTTGCCAAAGTATCCATTAGAGCCTTAAAGATAGAGAAATAAATCCCTAACAAAAGTGACAAAACCTCACAAATCATGCATTAATATAAGAGAGTCGAAAAGCTGCTTGATTGTCTGCCATCCAATGAGAGGCTTGATAGCCACCAATAATGAAGCAAAAACAAATAAATTAGCCCAAATTATAAATATATTCTCTTCTCATCATCGTCGAAAATTAAAAAAATCAAAAATTCTCCATGATAAGCCCACTAGTTGAGGTATCTATGGGTCTACCCAATGAAGTTTAGGCAATAAGTAGAAGTCTAAAACCCAAAACTAAAAATAGTAGAAGATAAGTAGCATTAGGGAGAGAAAAGCCAAGAAAGAGAGATGAAGAGGGTATCCAAATTACCATTAAAACCACCACTAAGTCAAAAGGAAAGAAAATCTACCACCAACCAAGAGACAAATATTATAAAATAAGTAGAGCTAACTAAACCAAATGGAGTCAATACCAATAAATAACATAAATCCCAAAACACCAAGCCATGGAATAAGCATCCAAAGCAAGATAGCAAAAAAAAAAAGACCACTAGATCTATATCCTTCATGGCTCCACCACCAATAAAATAACAAATAAAACCACCCATAACAACCAGATGGATGAGTAGAAGAAGCCAAAGCAAGAGGAAAATTGATACCTAAATCAAAAAGTAAAGGAAAATAGTCGAACTAAGAGAGGATTGCCAACCTAAGAGCAGATCACAACCCAAAATTCACCAACACATCCACCCCAAAATAGCCAACCAAGTGAACCAACCAAAATATACAGCCATCTACCGGTTAGCCAACAAAACTAACCAGAGATAGAGCCAATATAGAGTCCTAAAGAAAGAAAAATAATAATAGGACAGCCATAAATACGCCCACCCAGAGATCTCCAAAATAACCAACACGCCAAAGAAACAAGGTTAGGCAAACAAAACCCTTCCAAATCCCAAAGAGCACTATCAGGGGAAAATGCAAAGACAACAAACAACCATAGAATAGCTAACTCCAATTCAAGAAAAACCTCCAAGCCAAACCAAAAAAGAGAATAGAAACCACCAAAATCTAAAACTAAGAGGCCAACAAAGAACCATGAAAAATAACCACCAAAAATAGCAACAACCAATAACCAACTAAAAGATGGAAATCCAATAAAAAAAGGCCACAACAAGATAAAACCATAACAAATTTGTCGACAACTCTTGAGTTGATATAAGTCTAAATAACACAACCACATATGATCGAAAGATAGATACCGCTTGGTTGGCTCCATATAATCTTGAATGTACCTTGGCTAAAGCATTTGCTACAATGTTCTCTCCTCAAGAAATCTTATAAATGGTAACCTCTACGACTTGTGCCCTCAAAAAACTGAGTTGAGTTCCTTATTTTTAGAGTGACTAACTAAGCAAGCAAAATGCTAAAATAAGATTTCACACATGTAAAAATGTAGAATGCATCAGTATATAAAATATAGTAAGAATATAAGTATGTAACTATGTAAGATGACAAGATGAAGCAAATAGGTTTGTAAAGTCAAAATAAAATTTCAAACCAAAATTTTTATATTCTAATATTACATGCATCAAGATAAAATATAGTAAGAATGTAAGATGAAGCAATATGTTTGTAATGTCAAACCAAAATTTCAAATCTAGATAGAAACTTACATAATATCAAGTAATATACTAATATGTCACCCCAAACGATGAAATGGCCTCAAAGTTAGATCATCGATCATTCCACTATTATATATAAAAAATCAATCACCAAAGCCTCCATTAATCAATCTTCAATTTTATCATTGGGCATCATATCGCCATCTACCACTAACATAAAATATTAAAGCACAAAAGCAAAGAAAAAAAATATAATGTGATATACAGCCTACATTCGAAAAGAAAATAGTCTCCAAAAATATATACAAATTGTATTAGTCACATAAAAATGATAAAATAGTTTGCTGATAGAAAAGTCTCCAAAAATAAAGAGAGCATAATCGAAATGATATCACCTGATTTTCATATTTCTGATTTCGTGGATAAGCTTTCAGGTACATTTATAACCAAGTTCTCTTCCACAAGAACATCAAACTGAAATTGCAATAGATAAAAAATGAAACTCATATATGAATAGAAGAGAGAATTGTACTATAAAATAAAAAAAAGTAAGATAATATTACCAATGGATCTTTTGATGATTTATATGCCAATCCGCTTCCACTACACACTAAAGCATCTAATGTTCTTGGTGAAATTGAACTTCTATAATCGCTAAGACACACACCGCCAAAAAGCTTATATTCAAAAGCTGGTTACCGGATGGTAAAAATATCTTTGTCATCTTTGAGAGAGTCTTATATTTCATAGCGACATTTTCCACCATTCCAAAATGTCAAATTAATCTGGCATTTCACACATGCTTCATCAAGGTATATCTCCGATCGACTTTTGTGGTACTAAGAGGCCAGAATCTATGAAGTCATACAAACCGCCAAATCATCATGTGCATTACCACCTTCAATTGTGTTTCTTTCATTGAGAGGTGATGCTTAGTAGTTTCTTTGTCGTAGTCGCATATCAACAGTAATAAGAGTATAGCTCAAAAGTTTTTGCTTTAGTTGTCCTTCTTCTCATTCACAATGTCAACATCATATTTGTGGGTAGTAATAATTGATAGCAAAAGTTTCATTCTAGGATCTAAAATGCAAGCAATCGAAAATAATAATGAACACTCTGTCCAGTACTTATCAAATTTAGTCTTCATGCTACTTGTCATGTTTGAAATAAAAATAGTACTAGGTAAGCATTCTCGATCCAATATTCTCTTGATCAGAACTAGATTGGGAAGCAATATATTCATGTAATAGGATGAACAAAAAAATTTCAATGCGATGAAAAATTTGAAGCAGCTCTTACTTTCTCAAAGTTACCCAATCTTCTTGAGGGCAACCATATATAATTGATCATAAACATATTCGGAAATACATTCTTATAATAAAAGCACTCTAACATCTTGTATGTGGAGTTCAATGAGTTGGCACATCAATGCAAAGTGCCTTTGATGTGGATAAGTCAACTGTCTTGCTATCTCTCCAAATTTATGACTGAGATCTTTTATAAATAAAATAGACTCTCTTACCCTTTCAATTATTGAACTAATTTCTTCACCCATCCCGCACCATTAAGTTTAAAATATGAGCATACAACATGAAAGAAATCACCCATCAATAGAAAACCGATCTTCTAATGAATAAAGTTTTGATTTCTAGCTACATCATTAGATGATGCATTGTCCAAAGTTATGGTACTAACTTTATTTTGTAGACCCCATTGCAACAAAAACTTTGATATTGTCTTGTAAATAACACCATGAGAGGATCCAAATCAAAACTAATAACCCTAGATTGTAATTTCCAATCGTAACTAAATGCACAAGAAGATACATATAACCAATGGTTTTGATTTCAATGTATACTAGTAATCGAAACTCTCTCAACAACTTTCAAACTTTTTTTCAACTTATCCTTTTCAGCTTCATACACTTTCATACACTCCTCCTTTATGTAGTGACCAGCTACATAAAGGGATATTCATGAATAATAATCATCTTAGCCACAATATTTTTTATTCTAGAATGATCAAGTGTATAAACACATAAACAGATATCGAACCGCCTCCTCTAAATCATCTCTCGGATCAAATAGTTTTTGCTTCTTTCCTTGTTATCAACCTTCGCGGTGATTTGATTTGAAATGTCTACTTAACCGATATGTGGTTCCAATTTTTATTTCACATATGATTTGACACAATAATTACATTTAAACTTCGCACTTTTTTTTCCTTCTCTCGTTGAATTTCACTAAAGTGTTGTCAAACTTCAAATCGTTGTCTTTTAACCTTGATCTTATCGGTTGAAGTTATTTCACCCACACTCTCATTTTGAGTGGTTGCATTATCATCAATAGGTAGGCTTGAACAACTAATAGATTTGCTTTGAGAAGGACTTGCCATTGTGTCTATAAGAAGTGAAACAAAAGCGATGCATAGAATCACTCAAAAAAGCATAAATTCTCATATCAGTAACTATTAATTTGAACAACAAATCATGCTTAAAGACTGGATTATAAATAAAAGATCCATATATATTTACAACCAAGAAATCTGCATCTATCAACATCTACCAACAGTCAACAGAGGTTACAGAGCAGAGCAACCAGGTTACCAAAGCGGCAAAGGCAATAAGGCATGTGAACATCAATACATCATAAGTCATAACATGTCCCATGAATGCACCAGTAAAGAAGTAATCAAGAAATAACCTCAGTCATCAAGGCATGAGGCAACAAAGAATCAAGAAAGCCAAGGCCCAAGTAGCCAGAACGTAGAGGCACAACAATCATCAGAGGCGAGCGAAGAAATAATAGAAACAATGGCCAATGAGGAAGAGGAACTATTTATAATCGAATTACAAAGTTTCGTAACCCGTAAGGCGAGGCATAGCACAGAGTGAGAGCGAGGAAAACAGAGTTGAACTACGAAGTTACATAACAGTAAATAGGTAATGACTAATGAGGTAAAAAAATAACATCATCAATCAACATTCATCCCTAACCAAGCTTGTAAGTTACAAACCATGACTCACGAGTCAGGCGAGGCCCGAACGTAATCAACCCCAAGTCCCAACATCAACATTCTAACCTAAAATAGTGGAATAACAGAGACAAATCAATTGAAACCCCGCAAATTGCAAATACCCCAACCGCAAAAAACATGAATGCTTAAAGAACCGAAACATCCCCAAATCAACTGCACCAGAAACATCCCCAAATCCAATAGGGAACCTCAAATAATGGAATAAGATACAATTGAAATAACCAAAAATACTTAATCGAAATGAAACAAAAGAGGAAGTATTTCGAGCAAGGAAGCAAACCAAGCATGTGTGATACACCATCACCGATCAAATCGAAGCAAACCAAGCACTCACTGATCGACGGACGATGATACGCACGCGACACGCCCACTCAAAAACTAGGGCACGACACGGAGAAGTGAGAATGGGAGAACCAAGAAGAACCGAGAAGCGAGTCGCGTAAGTTGAGTGGTCGAGTCGAGGTATTAAAATAGGAATTTGGGAATTAATCTCGCCCGTCAATTAATCTGACGACGATATGCTCGCGGCGTTGAGCCCCGCTCGCTCGATCCGCCGCATGAGCGAAGAGCCACTGGGTTCGAAGTCGGCTCAAAATAAATTCGAGCCACATTTTCTCAAAATCGCTTGTTTAGATCGATTCGAGCCCAAGTTCGAGTCGACTTTCGAGCAAGTCACGATCTTCTGCTAATTTCTCACCTATCGAGGACCTGCTCTTTAAAAGCATATATATATATATATATATATATATATATATATATATATATATATATATATATATATATATATATATATATATATATATATATATATATATATATATATAATAAATTAAATTAAAAAAATATTAATAACTAATTTGTAAATAAATTTGATGCACAAAATATATATAATTGCAAATCCTAATAATTTTTTCCTAAATTGATTTTATATTTTTTAGATGAAATGAGTTTTTTCATTCAAAAATAGGGGGGCAAATGATATATCCTTCTAAAATTTATAAATCAATCATGAATTTCAAGTTAAAGCATATATTAAATTAAACAATTCAAGATGAGTCCAACAATACTAAAAAAATCGAAATCGAGCCCAAATGAGTTTAACAAGTCAAAAGTTCATATGAAACTTTAGATACTAATTGAATGGTCAAATGACTTCCAAATTACGCGTAATCGAAATGACGAAGACGAAAAGAAGATCACTCAGATCAAAGGTCATTTGAATGGTCAAATCACAAAAAAATATCTATGATCAAATAAATAAATACGAACCGTCCGATAAAATGGTTTGAGATTTTACTACAATGACCAAAATATTCCTTTCATAATTCTATAAATAGAACCTCGTTATTGTCATGAAGGAGAAGAAAGGGCTAGAGGCAAACTTGAGAGAAAGTTGAGAGAGAACTAAAAGTTTGAAATTCGTCATCACCGCTATTGTCGTCGATCGCCGCTTATTGCCTTCCAAGACTGTCAGCAACAACCATTACAACTCAACTATCGCTGCATAGCTGTTGTTACCTGATTATGAAATTCTTAGTATTAGGCTTTCTCCATACAACCTTGTAATCCCATTATCGAGAAACTTAAACTTTGTACTCCAAAGCAGATATATAATGGAGTATTTTTACTAAGTTAGGCCACGTGATTTTTTTTCCCCTCTTTCTGGGATTTTTTCATGTAAAAATTATGGTGCTTCATATTCTCTTTTCAATTATTTAACCATGTGCTGAATTTCAATACAAGTTAAGGTGTGAAATTTTATTATACCGCTACAAATTTTCTAGCACGTAATAATTTTATATATTATATATAATATTAAAATTAGTATTCAAATTTATTTTTTCTTATTAACTAAAGAAAATATTAGCTTAAATTATATAAATCGATTTTTTATTTACTAAAAGATTAGTATTTTTTATTTACTTTATTGATTATTTATATATATTTAAATAAAAATAATTTTTAAATGCTTTAAATATTAAATTTTTTAAGAGGGGTAAAAATAATTTTTTTAATATATATATATATGTAAGATCTGTAAGAACATTCTTATTTTTATCTTTGAGACCCCGTCTTCCTCAGAGCCTTTCATTTCGTCGAACGCCTTCCAGACACTGTAGTGAACCTCGCTTCCTCGTCTCTACGCCCTCAAGTCCAAACAATGAAATGTTCAAAACAAATCAAACTATTAACATCTTCAATCTCCCCCACAATTCCGCCTCTCTCTCATCTCTTCTTCTCCACCTACCCTTCAAACCACACCCATTCGAACCAATACCAACTCTTTGTCCCTTTCCAAATCCCTAAACTCCCATCCCTCCGTCCAAATCCCAACTCTACGCTTCGTTCTTCTGCTCCTTAATCGAAATTTATCTAACCTGCACTCGTTTCTCTCAAGCAGCAGAGGCATTTATCGGCATGAGAAGCTTCGGACTGAACCCGCCTCTCCATTCATGGAACCGCCTTCTCTTCAAATTCAACTCCTCGGGTTTTCTCTCTCAGGTACCAATCGTCTACTCCGAACTACTTAATTGCCATGAAAAAGTCAATGTCTTTTCGCACAATGTGATGATTCATGCTCTATGCAAAATGGGTTTAATAGAAAAAGCTTTAGAATTGCTTAGAAAAGTTGACGCTGATACTGTAAGCTATAACACCGCTATTTGGGGGTTTTGCGAGTATGGAATGGTGGAATATGCGGTTGCATTTTTGGCTGAGATGATTAAAAAGAGTGTCAGGTTCGACACCATTAGTTATAATATTATGGTTAAAGGATTTTTTCAAGTAGGATTGGTGGATGATGCTGAAACGATGATGGAGATGTTTATTCGAGATGGAGTTGACAGGGATATCGTTGGGTTTAATACTTTGATTGATGGGTACTGCAAGCTGGGGTGTGTGAGTGAAGCTGTTAATCTGTTGGAAAGTATGAAGGATGAAGAGATTTTACCTGACATAATCACTTATAATTCACTGATTCACGGGCTTTGCAAGGCTGAAGAGTTTGATTTGGCAAGGACCCTGATGGATGAGAGTGGTGTGAATTCAGAGTTGAATGTTGTAACGTACACTACATTAATAAGTGCATATTGTAACCAGGGATGGCTGGAGGAATCATTATTGTTGTTTGAGAAAATGGTTCGGAGAGGCATCTTACCGGATGTTGTTGCTTACACTACTCTTATGAATGGTCTCTGCAAAATTGGTGATCTTTCCAAGGGCTATGCACTTTTTAGGGAGATGGAGAAGGTAGGTATTTTTCCTAACCACGTCTCCTACACTAGTCTTGCTGATTCATTATTCAAAGCAGGAAAAATTACCGAATTATCTATTCTATTTAGGAAGATGGTTGTTCGAGGCATTTCCATGGATTTGATTACATATAATACTTTCATGGATGGATTCTTTAAAGCTAGTAAGGTTGATGAAGCTGAACACATGTTTAGACTGATCTTGTCCTGCTATCTTATTCCCAATCATATATCGTACTCTGTGTTAATTGATGGCCGTTGCAAGTCTGGAGATATTATTGGTGCAGAACTTGCACTCATTGAAATGGGAAGGAAGTCTATTGGTGCAAATGTGGTTACCTACTCTTCCATTATCAATGGCTATGTTAAAAAGAGAATGTTCAATAAGGCTACTGGTGTTTTAAAGAAGATGAAAGAAGAAAATATATGTCCAAATGTTGTGACATATGTGACACTCATTAATGGCCTCTCCAAGATGAGAAGACATCAAGAAGCTTTTGATTTGTATAGAGAGATGATGGAGGAAGGCCTGGAGGTCAACCATTTCATGTATGATGTTTTGTTCAATGCATTGAGGAGAAACAATAGGATGAAAGAAGCAGAAGGCATGTTTGGAAAGATGATAGTTAAGGGACTGTTGCCTGATCATGTTAATCTCACCTCTGTAATGGATGGATTTTTTAAAGGAGGCAATGAGTCAGCTGCTCTGGAAATTGGACTGGAGTTGATGGAAAGAAAGGTTGGCCCTGATATTGCTGTGTATAATGGCTATATAAACCGTCTTTACTTGGTTGGGAAGTCTCAAGAAGCAAAATCTGTTATTGCTGAAGTGACAAGTATGGGTTTGAATCTTGATCATGTTTCATACAACATTATGATTGGTGCATTTTGCAGAAAGGGGAATCTAGATAGGGCACTTAAAGTCTTTAGTGAAATGAAGAGCCTTGGGGTTATGCCTAATATCATCACTTATGAAGTTTTGATTACGTCGCTATGTGTGGCAGGAGACATAGAAAAGGGGATGGGATTCTTGAATGAGATGGCACTCGTTGGATTCTGTCCAACTCAATCAACTCATAAGAAAGTGCTGCAAGCATGTTCTA
Organism: Cymbidium sinense; assembly: GCA_021442155.1. Lineage (NCBI taxonomy): Eukaryota > Viridiplantae > Streptophyta > Magnoliopsida > Asparagales > Orchidaceae > Cymbidium > Cymbidium sinense. The sequence goes on from CM038215.1 coordinate 165,036,737, forward strand.
AGTGGAAAAGGGCGGATTTAATATTGCAGTTGCATCGAAAAATGGTGGATGTAGGGCTTGATCTTGGCATATCTGTGTACAATACACTCATTCATATCTTTTGCACCCTTGGGATGACACGAAGAGCTACATGGGCTCTGAACGAAATGCATGAAAGGGGGATACCAGCAGACACAATTACCTATAACTCTCTCATTACTGGGCATTGCCACAGCGGCCATTTTGATAATGCCCTCACTATTTATTCTCAGATGCTTCATGAAGGGGTGTCCCCAAACATTACTACCTACAATAATTTATTGGATGGGCTTTCCAATGCTGGGAGGATTACTGAGTCGGACAAGATAATCAATGAGATGCGGAAAAATGCATTTGAGCCAAACTGTGTTACTTACACCATTCTAGTCTCTGGGTATGCAAAGAAAGGTGACGTTAAGGAAGCTATAAGGACATATTGGAACATGGTGAGGAAAGGCTTCATGCCTGGAGTAGGTACATACAATGTTCTTATGAGCGAGTTTGTGAAGATGGGAATGGTTAAACAAGTTATTGAATTGTGGAATGAAATGCAGAAGAGAGGTATCTCACCTAATTGTTCAACATATGATATGTTAATTACAGTTTGGTCAAAGCTTTCCAATGGCTTTGAGGTTACTAAATTGCTTAATGAGATAAACGAGAAAGGTTTTATTCCCTCCGAAAGCACTCTTCACTTAGTCAGTAGAACCTTTGCAAAATTAGGGAAGAAGAGAGAAGCTTTGAAGTTTCTCAAAAAGTTGTATAAATCCAGAGAAAGGACCTAGTTGTTTCGATCATGCAGAAAGAGTAAATGCAAGCAGAAAACTCATGGTCTGCGCAGCGGCACTGTCATAAATGTACATCACATATCTTTATCATCATATAAAAAGATGAGGGACAATCCGATTCATTTATAACAATTGAGGTGAGATTATTTTTTTTGCATTAATTTGTTGCTTGACATGATATTTTTCTGAAAAATAAGTCACTCGGACAGTTGGTGAACTGGTGGTTGTACGTGTGTGCTCATGAGTCATAGCCCACAAGAACTAGTTGGATCAACAAATGAGAGGTGACTGTGCAGATTAGATAGATTTTATCCTGGTAACTAGTACCTAACAAGAAGATTGTGGCATCCTTTTCCTCCATGTTGTAGCTAAATAAGGTGGGTGATTTTCATTTTGTTACATGTATCAGCGCATTCAATTTTTCAGATTTGGCCCTTCATTTAGTTCCAAGGGCTAAAGTTCAGAGATTTGTAGTGTCCCTTGCAATGTCTAATATCCTGAGCTTCTTTTTGATATTTCAGAGTTTCATTTTTCTGTTATTTGTGTCTGGTTGTATAAAATGTTTACTTTGTTGCTGTTATAATTCCTATATCAAGCATGGTGTTTTTCTCAGTGTAGTGTAATATGCTAACAACATTAGGGTACTAGTGATTTCCCATTGGTTTTAAAATGAAATGTTGAATCATATTCTGGCATCTCTTTCTAACTTGGTTATCATGTCCATTCTTCTTTAATCTTCCTCTTACTCTTTTTTGCAATCCCTGAATCACAATAATTGTATGCCTGTATCTATCTGATTGTTGATTAATTAACACACATAACATTGTCTGCTTCCCTTAACTGCAATTTATTTAAGCATAAAATCTTCCGTATGATGTATATTTTTTACTTATATTGTTTCTTATTGAAATGAAAAACCATTTCAAGTGCTTTATTAGTTGGTATTGTGCCTTTCAACCAAAAAGATAAGAGTGTTAATTTGTTAACTTTTTTTTTTCGGGAATCGCCTGTTTTTGTTAGTTGTACTTAGGTATTATTCAGCTTTTATGATTTGTAAAGTTTTCTTGTTGCAGAATTAGTTTTTGGCTCTCTAAGCATTGTCTAAATTGTTATTGCAGGTGGGCTTGTGGTTGCTGATTGCACCAATCAGATGCTCTTCCATCTAAATAGCTTCATTTCAGCTAAAAGTACAAGCTACTTTGAACAAGCAGATTTCACTTTCTATCAGCCAATGCAATGGACCTGTTGAACTTGCTTTTGCACTATGTAATATCATCTTCACCTTTCATTACTACTCTATATCATCATCCTCATCATCAAAATAACAATTTATAAACGCTCTCAACAAGAAGCCTTTGATCAGTTTTGCATCTAATTCAATGAACTTTTATTTCGGCAGCATTTCTCAGGTATGGAGCTTCTGTAGTTACTAGAAGCAGTTGTGAGATAGATGAGGACTGTTTCCAGGTAGAACAGTGTATTTTAATAGAGCACAAATATGTTGCAAAATTATTAGAAGCAGTTGCAATCTGTAAGATAGCCTGCACCAGTAGAACTTGTGTCCCACTGGAGCTCATGATTTCTCAATCAGATGTGAAGTATAAGAATTAGCTTCATCCACAGTATCCTAAAAATGGGGTAAGGTATGATGTCTCTTCATGTCAAGGTTACTGGTAATTTGTTCTTATTTTTATTTAAGCGCTTACTAACAATCCAATTTTATTCATCTTTGAGTGTCTTTTATTTTTTATTTTTTTTTTGGGTACATCTAACCTTGTTGGGCCATCTTCATAATCCTAGCCTAATAAGACCACCTAACCTTTTCCTCTTTTCCCTTCAGGCATGATAAATGGTTTAACCATCTTTCAAAGATCTTGAAATTTTTAGTTTGTATTCTTTTGTGTTTAAAGAGAAGCACTATCATATCCTTGCAACAATTTACCTATGTTTGTGTGATGTTTTTTGATGTCAAATTTATTAAAAAAAGAAAAAAAAAAACAAATATGCTTCGACAAAAATATTGATTACCAACATTAGGTCAGCTAGTCATGCGCCATGAGATTAAATTTTAAAAAAAAAAGTCAATATTGAGGGTCTTGTTTGGTGAGATTCAGATAAATTTAGCATATCTTGGTTTGAGATTCCCTGTGGTGATTAGTCTCATCATCGCCTATATGTAATGCCTTTAATCTAATTAATGTTTTCAATGATGCCTGAACAAAGTAGTGGTTGTAACTCATTTAGATTGATGATAAATGCTTAAGTCCAAGCAATAATAAAATGATCATACATGTTCAAAAAAGAATTTATAAACAAATAAAATTTGTGGCCAATCAATGGAATTTTCTTAAAATTAGATTTATAATGCATCACCTATTGATCAAATTTAAGTGCACTAAATTAACCGATAACACTTATATACAAGAAATAGATAATAAGCAAAATTGCATGTAAGAACAAAATTTCATGTTAGTACAAGAAGATGACTTACACAAAAGTCAGATAGTCAAACTTGTTTTGTACTCAAAGAAAAAGTTTATTTATAACAAAACTTCAAAATTACATGTCTCAAATTACTATTGATACATTTCTCACAACCTAGACCAGTAGATAAGATTGGCACATACTCAATCTCAATTTAAATTTATATTAAAGCCCAATCTAATTTGAAAATTCTCATCATAATTTTAAACTCCCAAAGCAGCCGCACATCAAGCTAACATTCATCCTCATCCCTGCTAGTCCATGCAAGTCCCGCTGCATAGCAGAACCATGTTAATTTATTTTTAAAAAAAACATGTAACTTCAGAAAGCATCTCTCTCTCTCTCTCTCTATAAGAAATAATGCCAAAGATCACCTCCTTAGCCAATAACCACTGCATCACTGCTACTTGGATGTACAAGCTGCTCTACAAGTGCGTCTCCTATAGTTATGAATCCATGGAGATGGTGCTTGCATAATGGAGTTTTTTGTCACACATGTCCTCCACATCACAGTTGTGCTGTTATGTTTCTTGAATGAATAACGGCAAAAAAACGCTGTTCTTTTGGTTTTCTGACACTGAACTAACGCACTGAACTAAGAAGTTAAGCTATATAACCAACTAAATCAGACCTTTGATTAGGTTTGAGGATGGGAGCAAAAAGAGAAGAAAATAGTTGGTCTGCATGAGAAAGCTTACAATCCAAATTAGATGATGAGTCTTCAAGATTATACTGCTGATAACAGTTCTTAGAATGTCCTGGGCTAAGATATGGAATGCTAAGTCATGAAGAGGAAAATCTAGTTAGATGAACTACGACTATTTCAGTCATAATACAATGCAGTCTTGCTTAGCAATATTCCTAGATTGTCTTTTAGTTGTTTTGATAAGCTTGCTTTAGTCCCAATGGAGGCAACAAACCATTTCTCCTGACCCGACCATACCCTCTTTAATATTACACATGACATATATGCTAATTCCTGATTCTTCTAGGGTTTACATCTGATGAAAATTTTCCTTCCATGTTATGTGAGGATCAGTTTAAAATGTTTTACTTTTTATTTTGGGACATTTGAGCGAATTTAATCGTAAACTCACACACACAATACATGTGCAAAAGTTTGAACTCAAGGCTTCTTGGTTGAAAGCTCAAGTTGTCAACCACTAAGTTAAGTTGCCTTGCACAGATCAATGTGTAAGATTGGCTTGATGCAAATTTGAGCATCTTTAGATGAATTTTTGAATCATTTCTGCCTTCCCAAACATAGTTGATTTCATTTTCCTATCTTCAGACATGGGAAGATTTGGCTGCTTGTTCAGTGAGTTCTTGAGGGAGGTGATAAATGTGCCTGCTGGAAGAAAATTCAAAGATAAGATGTTTTCTATATTTGACTCTGTTGATTTGCAGTTCAGATTGACTTTAGATTGCATGATTCACATAATTTATACCACCATATATGTGCAGGCATTATATAGATTTTTCTTAAATTAATGTCAACCTTTCTTTTATTTGCAAATATTTTTGTTTTGGCTTTTTTCATTAATTTCAGACTTTTTAAGCCTATTTTTCTTATTTATTTATGTTTTTAGCAGGAATATGTTTAACGAAAAGCTTATGTGAAGACTAGCAGGAAAAATGGCTCAGCATAGGCGTTAAAGAAGGGACGCTCAGAGTTCATACCGAGGTCAAGGTTTTAAAAATTTAATCATAACTAGGGCAATAAAGAGCAATCAGCTAAGTAATTTAACTAATAAAAGAGAAGGTTATAACCCACCGCTCTTAGTCAGTTAGGCAAACCAGGTCAATCCTAAGCATATCTAAGATTAAATAATTGAACATGTGGCATTAGTCAAATCACCCACAAATGTTTATACAAAAAAGAGAAGGTTATGTGATTGGAAAGATGAGTTTTGAATATTTATGATTTTAAATATTAATTTATAATTTATGGTTTGAGTCTGCGAACTTTCAACTTTCTTTCTAATTTATTTATTAATCTCACTTAAAACCTCCAATTCTACTATCAGATTGATAAAAAATGATACGCACAGCATCCCAAACTCTCCCCTCCACCAAAAACCATCACATACAAAACAATCATCAACAAAAACTTGGTCAGGAAAATCAACAAACACCTACCGAGCATAATACTTCATTAGCAGGAGCAAACCTTCTTCAGCCCGTCAGCCACCGACGCTTCCACCGAATACTGCATGGATGATTTAAAAAAAAAAATCACAGAAGAAGCTATTAAAACTGAATAAATCACACATCAGAGAGAAATGGAACCGAACTTAAACCTTGTTGAGGACCCATAGAGAGTGGTTGTAGGTGCGGCGAAGGAGATCGGGGAGACTAGAAGGGTCGTCGAGTTTACGGTAGTTGACGAAATTCTCTCTCGCGTACTTGGCGTAGTACGGCCTTGTCTCCGCCGGAAGCCGGCGAACTAGCCGGAGGACCTCCATGTACGCCCGTAGTCCCTTCTCCATAGCGACGAAGAGGAAGATAGAGAGTGCGATTTTTTTAAAAGTAACGGTCTAATTCCTGCGTTAGGTTGATAAGCTGTTCCATATTTAATTAAATAATTTTTATAATTTTTTAGAAACTAATTCACAGGATAATTTTGCTTAAAAATCATATCTTAGAATTTCTTTATTTCAAGATTATTTTTTTTGTGTGATTTTAATTATTTTCTTATCCTAAATGTTGTAAAAATATTTAAGATATTAAATAAAAATAATTATTTAATTAAAATTCAAATTATAATTCGCATGAAAATTAATAGATCCACATCCAACATAGGAGTTAAAATTTCACCAAATTTTATTTTAAATTTTGGTCATAATTTTTAAAATTAGCCTAAAATAAAAAATATTAATTCTTTTCACGGGATTGAAGACACTGGAACTTAAATCTATGAAAAAAATTCAGATACAACAACAACAACAACAACAAGCCTTAATCAGTGTGGGTTACATGAATCCTTCAGTCATTTGTCCTATTATGTCAAATTCTCATTTAATTAAAGATATCAAGATCATTTTTATACATCTTAAGTCTTTAGGTCTACTACCTTTCTTAACATAAAAAAATCTAATGATCTACTCCTAATCTGGACGCAGATGTGGCCAAACCATCTGCGACTCTCCTAATCTTATCTATCATGAGCTACTAACTTTTTTTTAACATACTGTTTCTATCTGGGTAAAGTCACTCATCCACTGAAAGCATCCTCATCTTGTAATTTAACTTACTTTATGTTTTCTTTATTGGTCAATATTCGCACTATAAGTCATCACCACCATCTTATAAAATTTTCCTTAAGTTTAAGTGGAACTTTTCTATCACATAATAGCTGATGTATTCCTCCACTTCAACCATCCAACAGAATTTACTAATAATATCTCCATTTCACCATCATTTTGAACATAGAGAAATATTAATAATCATCACTCTTATTAAATTTGATCACCTAAAGTCATAACACTACAAAAAATTTCTACAACTAAAATTACACTCCATATATTTTTAGATGCTTAAACTAAAAACCTTTAGACTCTAAAGTTGACCTCCATAATTCAAGTTTGTTGGACTCTCTTCTTATCAACAAGAAGAATGTCATAAAAGCATACACCAAGGTACATCTTCTTGTAAATGCCTCGTAAGAACATCCATAACTAAAGAAAAAAAATTCAGATAGGTCTAACTAAATTGATGTTACTTGTTGATTGTAAATCTGTGTTTAATTCATAATTTTTATTTTGAGTGTTTAAATTTAATATAATATGATTAATACTTAACTGAATTCATCATTAAAATATAAAAAAAGATTATTTTATCATTAATAAGAAACAAAAAAAGTTTTAGGGATATCACAATATATGCTATTTTCATAAAAAAAATAAAAACTCATTATATATATTATTTTGAATTTGGAGCAGTTTTATAATTGTGATGTAATTTTTTTAAATAATTATTTTATAATATTTATCATAATTTTTTAGATATTAATTTTTTTATGATAATTATATCATGAGTTTTTTATATAATTGTAACTTTTTCAAATAGATATTTAAAATTAATGAGAGAATCATTTAAATGTTCACTCGCTTGAAAAAATAAATTTAATTGATAAAAATTTAAAATTCATTGTTTACATCAAATTTGCTTTTCTATGCGCAAATTTTCAAGATTTAAAAAAAGGGATATTTACAAATCAACCGTCTAAAACATATGTATTTATAATTTAACTATTTCATCATTTTTTTAACTATTAGACCCGTATATTTGCGCATGCTATGATCAAAGTTTTATGAGTTTTAAAAAAAATGAAAAATATGGGTTGGCTTTTGTTATGAATTTTAATATTTGAATGTAAATTTAAAATTTTGATATTGAAGATGATTAATTTGTAAATATATAAAAATAGGATGATAGTGTATGTAAAAGTCTCAAACAAATACAATTTTCATTTGGGGTTGCTTAAATTTTGGGTGTAAAGTAAAGTAAATATAGGAGTTTTAACTTTTTTGGTGTTTAACATGATGCAAAATAAATTTCTAAGATATTATATTGTATTTAGAATACATTGAATAAATATTTTTTTATTTAGAATTCGCGATTAATTCTAAATAATCCTGTCGATAGTGTTATGGCTTAATCACCGCCGCCCGGCCGAAATCGTTATCGCCACACCCGTCATTCCCACTCACACGAAGAATACTTTACATTTACTTTTCCCAAAAAAAAAAAAAACCTCATGTATTTATAAAGTTTTCAACTAAACAACTCTAAAGTAACTCAAATAATCGATTCCTTTACACGTGTTTGGTTGACTAAAAAAGAATTGGTAAATGAATGCGAAAGAATACAAAATCAATAATTTACTGATTGTAGATATCTAAAATAAATACATGAAATATTTTCTGTTTGGTTGAGTATATGCAAAGTAAAATAAATACTTGTATTATGAATATTGTTGTATGTAAAGTAATTATAGGATTTTTTTTCCATTAATTGAATTATTAAATTAATAAATAGATATATATTAAAATATAATGAGCTGTTTGGTTGGAAAAATTTGGAATGCAATGTAAAGTAAATACAATGATTTTAACTTTTTTGGTGTTTAGCTTGAACTAAAGTAAATTTCAAAGGCAATGTAATATATTCAAAATACATTACATAGGTCATTTTTGGTGTATTTGAATTAATTGAATTCCAAATACACGCCAATATAGTTAAGTCATTGCCATTGCCGTCATTTAATCGCCGGTTGCTGACGCCTCGCGAATCACTCTGGTCTCGGTCCCGCGCTTCACTCTGGCCGTCACAATCGTCTTCGGGCATCAAACCTTCAAAATACTTTTACATTTTTTTACCAAACAAAAAAATCAAAGTCATAACTTAGTAAAACTCAACCAAAACAAAGTAATACTTATTTCTTTTCACTACATTCATTTTATTGCATTCTTCTTTTTCGCCAAATACCCTAAATAAATTATAAATACAAATTTATTGCTTGGTTTAAAAACATGATTATGAGCAAAGTTATGAAATAATATATAATTAAAAAAATTTAATCTATCTAAATAGAAGAATTGTAATCTATTTATAAATTTTTAAGAATATATTCTAATTATTATTTTATATTATACTAGAACATTTTTTTATTCTTATTATTATCAAACACATCAAATTATGCCCACCCATGATCAAAAAGTGATTCAATGATCATGCCCCTAGTCAAGCATAATTGACTCACTTGGGTTAGAGAAAAGTTAAATGGCCCATGATTATAACTATAGTCTAATAATGACTATCAAATGATTCACAAAATGGAGGCTACAAAGATGACAAGACTTACAAAATTTAGATCTAATAAAATGAACTATGCTACAATCAACATTAAAGTTCATTAAAAGGATATCACAAGAAGAGAGGTGTAGAAATACTCCTCGAGTAATTGACAGCCTCCACCCACATGAGTGTTCAAGTGAATGTGAGTAGCTCATACCCACAAATATGCTCAAATTTGAATGATTTTAATATTTCTAAAATCATTATAACAAAAAATCCTTTTATTATAAATTTATATCATCTGAATAAATAAAAAATCTTAGGCTTGAAAATTTCTGTTTGGCATTAATAGTCGTTCCAAGCTCAAAATTAAGACAGCAAACAAACCGAGCTAAGCCGAACATATGCATGTTCAAGTTCAAGCTTGTTTACCGTTATCAAGTTCGAGCTCAGTTCAAACTTTTTAATATGATTTTCAAGCTTGAGCTTGTTTATTATCATCGAACTTGAGCTTGATTCAAGTTTGGTCACAAAGTCGATTTAAATTGGATTATCAAACTTGTAAACAAGTAATCAAACTTATTCATGAGCATCTTATTAAAAATATATACAAAAGATATCTCAATTACAGCTTATCAAGCCTAAAAAAAATTTAAATAATACTATTCACAAACAAACCTTAATCGAGTTTCTTAATGAGCTTATTCACAATTTTAAAAAATTTATTCATAAACATAAATGAACTGAACAACAAACTATTCAAATTTGTTCATTTAATATTTACAAAAATGCCTCACGCTTATTTAATTAGTTAATCAAATAATTATGAATAAACTCTAATCTAGTCAAACCACGCCCTAAATCCTAAACCCTAAAAAGTAGCTTGTCGAACACTTGGTTCATTTGCAACCCTGCTGGTTATATTTTCCAGAATCCAAAATATTGATATAGCCCAATCATTCAGAGAAGTTTCACTCTTTTGTCTCAGTAATAAAATGATCATACAAATACAGTATTGAGTTTTATAAACACCAAGAAATTAATTTGAATAAATGCACATTTCAAACTGAAATGCTTACACAAATACAAATATTAAACAACCCAAAAAAATAAAAATAAAAAGAAATTTGCATCTCCCAAGTTTGTAAAGCTCAAGCTTAAACTTTCTTCTCATTGTTCCTCCCTCGAAATGAAGAGAGAATGGAGAATGTAAAAGAAACTATAACAAAAAATAAACAGCTAGATAAAATAAAATAAACTCATCAAATTGAAAATTTTATTTGCAATATTGAACAGCATTGGAACCACTTCTTGCAGCTATCATTTTTTTTTACTGCCAATACATGCAAAATTAAACCAATCTGAACCAAATCAATAAACTAATTTAAAATAAAATGAACCAATGCAGATCATAATTTGTTTTAATTTTTTTATCCTAAACTGAAGAACGACTAAATCAAATCAAACATGATGTTCTGTTTCATTTTATGTGAGTTTCGTTTTAGTGATTGATTTTGTTAGATTTCTAAGCCTTGGATGAAATAGGCATCGTTGGAAAGCTAACGAACTTCTCCACAACTTTCATGTTGATCACTTTAGATAATTGAATGCGGATTCGCCGCAGTTCACACACATCATTTGCACAAAATCTGAAATTCAGAAAAAATGTATCATGCACCAGTTTTTCGCACATATCTCACTCGTTCCTTATCCAAATTGGATGAAATAGGCATCTTTGGAAATCTAACAAACTTCTCTACAAAGTTCACGTTGATCAATTTTGGTAATTATCTACGGATTCAAAACAGTTCTCACAAACACCATATGCAAAAAAACTGAAATTCAGAAAAAATATGCCCTGCTCTTATTTTCCGCACATATCTCACTCGTTCCTTATTCTAATTGGATGAAATATGCATCGCTGAAAAGCTAACAAACTTCTCTATAAGTTTCATGTTGATCACTTTTGGTAATTACCTACGTATTCGCTACAGTTCTCTCAAACACCCTATGCAAAAAAACTGAAATTTTGAAAAAATATGCCCTGTACCTATTTTTCACACATATCTTACTCATTCTTGATCCGAATTGGATGAATTATGCATCCTTGGAAAGCTGACGAACTTCTCTACAAGTTTTATGTTGATCATTTTTGGTAATTACCTACGGATTCGCTACAGTTCTCGAAAACACAATATGCAAAAAAAATCTAAAATTCAGAAAAAAAAAATGTCATGCTCTGATTTTTCACACATATCTCGCTCTTCTTGTCTGAAACAGATGGAATATGTATTGTTGCAAAGCTAATGCATTTTTCTACAATTAAACTCTATCCATAGTAGTGATAGCTCGACTAGATCCATTCACTTGAATCATCCAAAATAAATTTGAGCCAAATCAAGGATTCATAATGGAAAAAGAAGATTTACATGTTCATTTAATTTTAACATATAACATACATACATCTGAAACTAATATCAAAACTACCACAAAAAAAAACATTTGTCACTAACTCACTATGTGTAAGTCTTGTTTAAGACACATGTGAAACTATAATAGAAACTATTGATAAAAAGCAATACAGCATAAGCCAACATTCCGAGCACTGATATGCTAGTGTATTTCTAATAGAAAATTATTATAACAACTAAAAACAAAAAACTCAAACATACAATAGACAAAAATACAATTTGAAAGCATAATTAATTATGAACAAAAGTATCTAACGTCTACGATTGGACATAAAGCTTGTCATAGAAAACTCCTTCATATTCACATCAATTAGGGGATAGCTTTATGAAAATAAACATGAACATATTAGAAAATAAACAAAAAGAGAAGTAATTACCAAGATGGAATATAGAGTTTTTATATTTAATGGAAAGAAACCTAAAATAGTTCCTCCATATTAGTGCAAATAGAACCGTGCAATCAAACTCATAAAATCAGTAAAAATGTACACAATAAAGGTAATTTTTTAGGATGTATTTTTTCATTGCTATCAGTATAAATAGTGCGCTTAGAATTTAATGTAGATGATATGAAAAATAATACAAAATAATGTATAAGTGACCAACATTATGAATCTATGAATAATAGCACGTATAACGTGTATCACAGCTTACAAAAAAACTGAATATATCCACTGGAATGTTTAGTGGAAGAAGATAAAATATGCCTAAGCAAGACCAATTAAAACCTCCATACATTGCTTGTTTAATAAGAAATAATAACTTTCCCAGAAAAGAAGTATCGCTTCAATAGCCTGTACCTACTGCATGCAACATATGCAAGTCTACACATAGATGAAAACATGCTTTTTAACGTAGTTACATGCATATGCAAGCGCAAAAGTAAATGATAAGTATAATATACTGTGTGAAAAAGTAACACTTAAAAGAGGAAATGTTAAACTTTTTCATATATATGGAGACAAATAAGCTTCTAAATGATACTAGGTTAAACATACACACTGTAATGAAAATATAATCAAATTCATCAACGCCTAATACTTCACCTGGTAAAAAAAATAACAAAACTTTAACCACAGATAACCAAAACTAGTCAACTCAGTATAACAGTAAGCAAAGAGAAGATGATTTGTTAGTAACAACTAAACTTGAACAAACATAACAACAACAAACCAAGAAGAGAAGATTATCCTGAAAAGTCATGAGTGAACAACTACTACAAACAGTCACAAAATATAGAATGTCAAAATACAAAATCTTCTTCCTATGTCTCCATCTCAAAATCACTTGTTTAGCTCCTCGCATCCATCGAGCCTTAGCCTTTGCTGGTTTAAAGAGGAATGAGTGAATCATCATTGCATTCTTTGATAACGTATCATAGATAATGTCAATTTCTTCATCAAAAAATTCTGGAATGCTAGATAACTCAGACATTAGTTCAGCAAACATTTTTCTCTCCTCGGATGCTCTTGTTGAACGTTGTATAACATTGGCTACTTGGGTCATACGATCAACTACCATAGCAATGTACTCACGAACACTACCTTCACCTACAGATATTTTTCTTTTCTTTTTTGGGAAGCATCCTTTAGAAGATGAGGATGTTATTCTCTTTGTCATTCGCTCATAGTCATCTTTCATATTCACTTTTGTCTACTTCGTACTTTGTGTTGTTTTCATATGAGCATCTAAGAAATCTGTATTATCTTCATCTAGGTTGATTTGTTGAGTCCCTAATGGAATCTGATTACTTCCAGATTTAGCCCAATTTCTAGTGGCATGCCCTTCGCCATAGACTTTTCAAATCTGTATAATTTGTGATAGGAATATTCAGGAAAGTAGCATCTTTTAGAGAAGGCTATAACATAAACAAGAAGACTTACTTTCACATTAATCATTTTATTTTATTTTTTTAAAATAATATGCTTGAGTTGAAGCACTACCTGAATATGACATGCTTATTCTTCTGGACCCATCAAAATAATTTTCTTGCTTTCATCACATGATACTCCAGATTTCTTCTTCAACTCTTGAATATGATTTCATATATTACATTGATGTCCAATTTGATTTTTGCATTGCTCACCAGTAACATCAATTCCAAATCTTTTTTCAGCTTTTGAGCAGCACTTTGGTAGATAGCGTCATTTAATCTATTAGAACTTAGCAAATTTGCATCGACATACTCAAACATGATTTGTAGGAGCCCAGTTATCCATTCCGGTTTTAAGCTTCATATAAAATTTTGTTTCTTTCTGATTTTTGAAGCAAGAACAATTGATTGTTGTGTATCCATTACCCCAACAAAAAATAAGTAACATACCACGAAGAATTTGTTTATATATGCATTAGTCAAGTCAACATTTGTCATAATAAACACATAAGTGAGCATTTCTATCTATAAAAGTAAAAAGTTTTGCCAAAACAAATATATAAGACATTATAATTTATAGTAATTATATATTTGTATTAATGTAAATATACATTTATATCAAAAGGGTACAATATAATGCAAGTTTTCAACATCCAAAATAGACATACAAATTAAAAAGGCATATGTTTAGCCAAAACATTTTAAAGTAGTGCAAAAATAAGTCATATAAAAGATGTATAATTGTTGTAATATCTTCAATACACAACATTCTCCATCATATTCCATATGATCAAAACTATTTGGTCTCTTTTTGCTAACCATTCAAGTGACTCATGTGCAATAAGTTCATATCGTTTTCTAGCACAGCTCCTTCAAACCTAGTCATTCTCTGATGGAATGAAGTCATCTCCACCTTCAGTTTTAATCCAATTGTGTAATATGCAACATACAAAAATAATATCAACTTGAGTTTCTAAAGGAAAGTAAGGCTCACATTTTATAATTGTAAAATGATTCTTTAATGAACCAAATGCACATTCCACTATTGTGCGTAGAGAAGAATGTCATAGATTGAATAATTCTTTATTATTTCTTGGTCTGCTAGAATTATCCTCTTTTAAGTGATATCTTGTAGCACGATATGGAGATAAAAAAATACTTTTTAATAGAATACCCATCATCCACTAGATAATATTTATCTGCAATTTTAATAATAGACATATAGTTAGAGTACTGTGAGTACTTATTATTATTAGTGTGAAGTAAGTTCTCTATACCTTTAGGAACATATATACCATCTGGTCATTCTAATGCATTTCTAAGAACAGTTGCATCATGTGTTGAGCCCTCCCAATCAGCTAGGACATATGTGAATTTTAAGTCAAAGTCTATTATTGCTAATACATTTTGACTGGGGTAAGGCTTTCTTCGTCTAAATGTTGATTCATATTATTTTGGTATTTTAGCTCGAATATGTGTTCCATCTATAGTGCTACATACAATCCTATTTTATAAAAAAGAAATTAAGATATTTATCAACAAGCTAGATCATGTAATAAGAAATATGATCTTATGTGGAACTTGAAGAGAATGTGGTCTAATCAATTCTTGATGCAACTCTCCTATGGCATGTATTTCTGCATTCAAGTATCTACTGATAGTTTCTCCAGATCTTTGAAAATTGAAACGAATGACTTGATTACAAACACTATGTCCAAGCGTATGTAATAACATAGCCACTTGCTCTTTTACAAAGCGTTGAATGTGTTTATAAGCAATCTTCTTGTGCCAATAAATTACATAATTTGAAGAAATGTTCTTTCTTCATGCTCACTATATCAACACAATTGGAGACAGATCCAGGATATAATCTAGATAGGTATGTCCAACGATGAATATTTCATTCAGGATTAGAATTTTGCTTCTCACGCCTAACCTCATGCATTACTATAAATATAACACTAATTGCAGCTATAACCACATAGATTGCTAAATTATTCCGAACTAACTCTGTCTCATCCCAAATGTTATTTGAGTTGGACAAACGGTCTTCATAATCTTTTAATTATTCATTCATCTATATAAACAGAAATGAGCACACACGTTAATTAGGTTACAACCTTTGTGAGCCATAGGCTAGAATATCTACAATATTCATTTGAAATAGGTAATGTCAGTAAGAACATATCTAAAATTCAGGTACAACTATAGGGAAGAATAATAAAAATTATAAATAGGAGATCACATAATCAGATACATAAAATTAGTACCATCCCAATCACAAAAATTTTAATATAAAATAGTAGATGGCAAGTGACATGACAAATATCCCTTGTATCCATTAGGTTACATTGCTCATGTTTCATCATCATTGCTGTAAAGGTGGAATGATTCGTAATGAGGTAAAAAATTTGACATCAATATTGCATAAAGTGATGAAACATCTTATCTCCTAATGAAATATATTGTTCAATACCACCATGGTGTGATATTCCATATTGTATTATGTTGGAATTATTGCATAAGGTGATAGTATTATTTGACTTATAGTGATGAAACATGAATACAATGAATATTAATGAGTTGTAGCCTTTTATTATGACTTGGTGAGTGATGAGCCATTGAGTTGTAGCCTTTAACAGCTTGTGTTGATGAAATTGTAGAACTATTATGTCTACTTTAAAATAACTCATCAAGTACTTTTCATCAACACCATATTAATGAGTTGTAATATTATCTTTAAAATAAGGAGATTCGTTATCAATTAGTGTTGTGGTGAATCCATCACTTAGAGGATATTGATATATCAAAGCCATTATGAATCTTAATAAATCATTAAGATACTTAAATAATCAAGAAATTATGTACAATTAAGAGAATTAATATGATGTTCAATTGAGAGCTTCAGGAATTTAGTTATAATTATTAAAATACCTCACTTAAAATTTTATAAATAGGACTCTCAATTCTCACAATGAGTGAGAGAGCTAAGTGAAGAGTTAAGATCTAAACAAAAAAAAAGTTTGAAGTTAATCAACATTGCAAGCATATTAATGAGTTGTAATATTATCTTTAAAATAATGAGATTCATTATCAATTAGTGTTGCGGTGAATCCATCACTTAGAGGATATCAATATATTAAAGCCATTGTGAATCTTAATAAATTCAAGTTT
Organism: Cymbidium sinense; assembly: GCA_021442155.1. Taxonomy (NCBI): domain Eukaryota; kingdom Viridiplantae; phylum Streptophyta; class Magnoliopsida; order Asparagales; family Orchidaceae; genus Cymbidium; species Cymbidium sinense. The sequence goes on from CM038215.1 coordinate 165,053,344, forward strand.
GAGGTATAACTTGTAATAAGTGTAATAGCATTATGATCCTAAATATAGGTGGGCGCAAATTTCTCTACTGTCATCAACTCGTTGTATGCAGATAATACTAATCGTGCAACTTCACGATTCATCTCGTTTAAGCGACCTAATTGATAAAAATAAGAAGTGCACATAAATCAATTATGTACATAATAATAATATTAAAAATTCTTGAACCATCAAATTAATTTCTTGGCAATAGCACTCCGACATGTTTCTTCAACACGTTGAATTAATTTTTTTATCAATTACAAATAGTTTATTACATAGTATTCTAATTGTTCTTGAAAGTAAAATATATTTTTATTATAATTTGCTACAATTTTAAACCTATCAATCATCTCCTTATCACAAGAATATTAACTCCACTAATGCATTGCTAATTACACAATATTAACTAATTATGCAACAATCAAAATAATATTAACTATACTAAATTATGCATGGCTTGTAGAGAAACCTTACGGTCTAATGTATTATGATAAGCAAAGGAAGTAATGCAAAAAATAAATAGAGATTTTATTTTGAAATCATAAAGCACTATGTAACCATAGATGGCCTTCAAACACTATAATAAAGAGCCAACTCAAACCAATTAGAAAACTTTAACAAGTGCCTAAACAACTCAATAAAGCACTATCTAATGATAGATGGGCTTCAAACACTATAACAAAGAGCCAACTCAAACCAATTAGAAAACTTCAACAAGTGCCTAAACAACTCAATAAAGCACTATGTAACTATAGATGGGCTTCAAATACTATAACAAAGAGCCAACTCAAACCAATTAAAAAACTTCAACAAGTGCCTAAATAACTCAAGATCTACTTAGCACAACCAAAATAATTAGGAGATAAGGTGGAGAGTAGAAAGGAGGAAGGAGAAGAGCAAAATAGAAGAGGAGATGAATTTACATAGGCATAAAAGGGGTGCAATGTGCTGATCAAACTTGTTCAGAGCAGGATCAAGAAAGAAAAACTTACTGTGGAGCCCTAAATCACTCTTTCGCGTCTATCTCCAGCGTCAGAAGGTTTGGTGACAATCACGCGAAGCCCTAAATCGAACCTCCTCACACTGTAGCAAAGAAGAAATATATTATAGACGGAATTGTAGGAAGGAATGTGCAAGCTGAAGAAGAAGTGAGGATTAGCTGATAAGAAGACTCCCGAAGGTGAAGAACATATCTACAGTGTGGAAACCCACACGAGCGACGACGGGAACCTGAGAATTGCTGGCGATTGGCAACGAGAAGCGAAAAATCATTACGGTAAAGAATGCTTCGTGAGATTTTGCGAGATGCCAATCATCCCCGCGATGTATTTCTTTTTCCCCCAAATTCAATCAAATTCGTAATACACAAGAAATGACCTATTTCTTGTATTTGAAACTACCTAATATTTTACTTTACTCTTACGAAATAATCTAATCAAATATTAAAATATTAATTTACTTGTATTTATATTATTTTATTCTAAAAATAAACAAAATAAATAGCCCATTCCTTTTTACACACTATTTCTTTTTTCTGGCAATCAAACAGCTTAGAGGGGGTGTTTGGCAACAAATTTACTAAGGATTTAATCATCTAAATCACTTAAATCCTACCAAACACCTTCCGAGAATTTAGTAAATCCGTTCTGTAAATAGAATAAATCCGGGTAAATTCCGGATTTATTCAATCCGAGATTCGACGGATTTAATGGGATTTAGAGATCGACAACCTCGCCAGGCATGGAATCGGTTGTCGCAACTCCATCAAAACTTCGGTCGCCGGAATCGCTTCTTCTCGACAAGTCGAAGGTCTTTGTATGGTTCCGCTATCCTCCGTGCCTCGCTTTAGGCTTCACAAATCTCCCCGCTCACCAGAGCTTGATCTTACGCCGGGTCAAGTCGAGTCCTTCTTGGAAGATTAAGCAACGATACCCTCGCCTCGCGGATACCACCTCCTCCAATCCTCCGTCCTCCTCTTCCTCATGGAATCGGCATGCCGCCTATATATCTAATGCAATAATTTCTTCCTAATCGCAATCGTAAACTTTCCTACGAACTCCTCCACTATTATTATTATTTTTTTTGCATAAACCACGACTCTTTTCTTTAATTTTTTCATGAAAAAAATATTATCATAAAATTAATTTTAAAAAGTATATTTTACAAAAAAAATTGATTTTATATATTTCAATATAATTAATTAGTCAAATATCTTTATTATATAAGATAACGTAAATTAAAGAAGCTATATATATATATATATATATATATAATTGATATGACCACGAAAATTCCTCTCAATTAAATCGAATCACGATCGAAAGCAATTGTCAGTGGCGGTGAGATCAAGCACTTAAAATATCATTGAAAACTTTGAGACATCGGTTAAATTCCTAAAAAGCCCTCAAATATGGAGTGTTTATAGTCAAATCGAGCGTCTCGACAAGCGGTTCAACAAGCCAAAGATCTTACAATTCGATTTCATTTGAGTATTCAAATACACAAAATACATCATATGATCAAGGGAATCATCATGAGCCGGATAGATGATGAGTGGTTCGATTTTGCATGTATTTCTGAGACGCCACCTCTAATCATAAATAGCCCCTCATTCTTCATATGAGGGGCGAAAGAGAGAGAGAGCTCAAGATCCTCGCACAATCGTACTCGCTCGGCGGTTGTCAACCACGCCGCCATCGCCACCGCACTAATCGCCCGTCGTCGACTACTGTTGCCGGTCATCATCACCGACCACTATCGTCGTCAACATCGTCGTCAACATTATCGTCAACATCGTCGTCAACATCGTCGTCAACATCATCGTCAACATTGTCGCCAACATCGTCGTCAATATCGTCGTCAACATCGTCGTCGATATTGTCTATTACTAGCAACTGTTGTCCCTTTCTCATAGATAATTCTGTAATCCCGGTATCGGAAGATCTTGTACCAAATAGATACATAGTGGAAGCTTTTTTCTTGGGCTAGGCCGTGGTTTCTCTCTTTTGAGGTTTTCATGTAAAAATTTTGGAGTTTTATTGTTCACACTTTTATACCTGTGTGTGTGCTGGATTTTACAACGAAGCTAAGGCGAAAACTTTTACTCTACCGCAACTGGTTTTCTAGCACGCAATAGTTTGACACCGTCTGTGGGATGCGAACCCCTCAATCATAATTTCTGTGAACACTTGCATTATGGACAATAAGCGCAATACTTGTCACAACGGAGCCTCCCGCTCCAACTCCCGTCACTCTCAAAATCAATCTTTAAATTGAGGACGTCAAGCTTCTCCTCCCCCATATATGCGGACTTGCTGAAGGCAGCGATAAAGATATCTTTAGAAGATCGTGTCCGCCGAATGGAAGAGTCTCAAAATGAGATGATCCAACTTTTGAGAGGAACACAACGACCATTACCACGGCAAACACACCTTTCTCAAGATCGATCGTTAGCCACTGGAGGTCAAAATGCCGATCTCCTTAACGCTGAAGTTCCTTTGCGTAAAGACCGTGATGTTGATCTCCACTTAGTTCTACTCATCCATCGCGTCAATCGGCCGCTAATCCATCAATTATGGTAGCTTGACACATTCTCGCCCTGCTGACCCCACTCATCATGTTATACGTGCAGAATTATGACGCTTAATGTAAGGCAATTTCACCTTCAAGATAAATCATCTTCCCCCTCACGCGCGGTATGAGGAATCTCGCTTTAGGCTGGCTATTCTTCAACATCATATTCCCATGGGTTTCAAGCTTAGAACATTGATTTTATGATGAGGCGTGACCCACATGAACACATCGACCATTATGGGACTATCATGCATATCCAATGAGCTCACACCTCGCTTTTGTCGTCTTTCCAGTTACCCTCAAGGGACAAGCTCGCACTTGGTTATACTCCCTTCCAAGGGAATCCATCCATACCTTTGACAAACTCGCCAAGATTTTTGTAGAACAATTCATCGCAAACCGGAGGATCATTAAAGATTTCTCCCATCTCTCCGGCATTCATCAAAACGAGGAGAATCACAGGAATACTTCAGGTTCTCCTTAGGCCGCCAAATACACAGGTAGACGAACTATTAAGAGGAGTTTTCCATGGAGGGCTCCATCGCCTTTTACCCACTAATGCAAGATCTGGTCCTCATATGACTTAGTTCACCATATGGAAGCATAAATTTCTGTTGATGAGGCTATTAATGCCCATCGAAAATAATTTGAATAATCCACAGGAAATCGTAAGAGTGCTCTAGAAAACACAGATCAACAATCTCATCAGAAGAAGCAACAAGACAGTCATGATTTCTCTCCATGGCCCCGCATGATGGCGTGAACCATTTGGAATACACCGCTGAACACATCTGTGTTAACGTCTTGTTGGCTATTCAAAATGAAGAGACCATCAAGTGGCCATCCAAAACCAAATTCAGAAATCGGGGTAATATTGTCACTTCCATCGAAGTCGTGGACATACTACCGAGGCATGCAAATAACTGAAAGAAAAAATTGAGAGGCTCATTCAACAAGGATATCTACGTCAATTTGTGCAAAAATAACCAACTCAAGCAAACATAGCTCTAACTGGGGGGGAACGGGACAATCATCACGAATAACATAATAATAATAGTTGGAGAAATTGAAGCGATTGTGAGTGGGCCACTACTATCTAATCAAATCTTCATCGCCTTTGAAGAGCCGAGTTAAAAACTCTTGTATTAATCATCCCATCACTTTTAATAACTCAAACTTGGAAGGAGTCCAAGTTTCACATCAAGATCCTCTTGTCATCAGTGCGGGGATTGGTGACCCATGTTATGTTGTTAAGAGAATTTTGATTGATAATGGGAGTTTCGTTGATGTTTCATTTTACTCCACCTTTCTTAGCATGAGTGCGGTTGGAAAACTTCAACCCCGCGGACCGTTATATGGGTTTAATAATGTCCCTGCATGCGGTGGAGGGGACAATCACCTTTGTTCTCGAGAATTTCTCAACAAGTCACTCACTCAGTTCAAATCATAGTGGTCAAGTCAAATTCAGCATACAACGCTATATTTGGAAGACCCCTCTAATCAATCTTCGATGATGTCACTTCGGTACCTCATCTTAAGATAAAATTTCAAACTCCCATTGGGGTTGGAGTGATCTGTGGAAATCAACAAATAGTACAATCATGTTACCTCAAACAAGCTCAAACCGCCTTTGAACTTCAACATCGAGAATTTTAATCTTCAAGATAAAGAAGTACCTCGGAGGGTTTTGCCTAAAGACACGCTCCCCACTTCATTATCGATGACCGTCATGACCAGCGATCAGGAGGAAAAATATTCCTTAAAACTTGGAACATGGAGGATCTCTGAAAAGTGTTATATATAATCATTGATGTATAAATATTATAATATTTAATTTATCCTGTTTGTCCTTTGTTAACTCTCTCTAAAAATGTATCTCGTCCCTTTTATTAAGTTATCTTATGACAATATTGTATCACTGACATTATCAAATTAATGAGTTTATGGATTTTTCTTATAAGCTTGTTTCTTCTTCATTTAATCCTCCCACTTGAGGGATATACAACTCACGTTGTATCTCACCGCATGATCAATCCCGAGGACTTGATCGAACCTCTTCATACAGTTAACGCCATCGAGTCACACTCGACAAACAATTAGGTCAAAATCTCCGGCCTTTCGACCTCTTCCATACAGTTAACGCCATCGCCGGGTAACACTTTGAAACAACAGATAGGTCAAAGGTGCGGTGGACTTCGACCTCTTCCATACAGGTTAACGTCATCGGGTAACACCCTGACAAACAACCTCGGATAGGTCAAAAATCTTCAGCGGATTCAATTCGATCTCTTCCATACAGGTTTACGTCATCGGGTAACACTCTGATAAACAACCTCGGATGAGTCAAAAATCCTCCGCGGATTCAATTCAACATCTTCCACACAGGTTAACGTCATTGGGTAACACTTTGACAAACAATCTTGGATAGGTCAAAAATCCTCATCGTCATCGGTCACTACCGCCGACCATCGCCAGCAATCTCCGCCGGTCACCACTATCATCGCGCGTCATCCCCGACTACGGCGCGGTCGCGCATCGGCTTCGCCCGATTCGCTTGCACCACCCCGTGCGCCAACCAGCTGTCGGTCACGTCGTTCTTCTGTCGCGGTTCGCCCGGCCATCATCGGCAATTTTCGCGGTCACCGACAACGTCGCTGATCATCCCGCCATTCTGGACGGTCGCCATCGTCGACTCATCATTAATTGCATGTACCCTGCTAACTTCAAACCCCTTGCCGCCGACCATCACCGGCAATTTTCGCCGGTCTCCAGTAACGTCGCCGGTCATCTCGCCGTATCAGCGGCAGTAGCCGTCATCTGCCGGTTGCCGCTGCCAACTGACCCACATGGCCGGTCCGCGCCACTACCGTCGGTTTCGCCGACCATCGCTAATCTTCAATACGCTATGCCACGTACTACGTCTCCGTTGCGTTGCGACCCGCACCCGTCGGCCCGCCATCACTGGTTTCGTTCTTCTGTGGATATCGCCCGCATTTCGTCGGTCACCACCATCGATCGGTTATCTCGCCACCACGCGTCGCTCGCGCCGCCGCCATCGTCGAGCATTGCCGTCAACCCCAGTCTCCGGTTATCGTCTCCTTGATCGCCTCCAAACCCGGTCGGTCCGACGAGGTCAGTTAACACCTCTTTCGAGGGAAAACTGGAGCCTTGCCGTATGAACTACGGGTCTTGATCGCCTCAAACCCGATCGGTCAGGAGGTCGTTGACACCTCTTTCAGGGAAAAGCGGAGCCTTGGGTATGAATACGGGTTTGATCGCCTTTCGGTCGGTCCAACAGGTCGGTTGACACCTCTTTCGAGCGGAGCTGCCAGGTATGACTACGGCCGATGTCCCTCACTCGAAGAAATAGAGTGTTGAAGAAATAATGCACCCTCTTTGGCCTGGGGGTTTTATAAACCCCAGGAGCAAAGAGTAAAAAATCATCAAAAGCGCCAAAATCGCTCGTCAAAACGCCGTTTGGGCTGCGGGTGAAGCGCCGGTGCGCAGCGCTTGCGCCACATGCCGCCACATCAGCCAGCGCGTAGCGGTGCCGCTTCCTTCGCCCAACGCGCGACTCACACGCCCGCCATCGACGCACATCCATTCGGCGACCCATTCGACGCCAGATCGGCCGTCTCACCGCATCCAGACCCAGGCCGAGCATGACCCATTCATGTGAGCGCCTTGGCCGCTGGCGCCGCATACATTCATGATCCATTGGCCTTCGCATGACGGCCGTTCGGACGGGATGGGTCCGTAACCTCAATTCACCATATACCTCATATTTGTGGTACGTGCATCTGCTTCGTAATCTTGTGCTTATATGAAGATCTGTTCTCTCAAAATGTGGTTAATGGACTCTGATTTTGTTGAAGAATTTGCTATTTTGAAGATTGCACATATATTTTTTGATGATTGAGATAATATCATCCAAAAATAGAGGGAAATATATCGAAAATTCCTCTAGTCAATGTGAATCTTGATGAAAGCAAGATAATCAAAATTAAAAGCGGTCGAGATCGCACTTAAAATATCATTGAAACTTTGAGACATCAGTTAAATTCTAAAAGCTCAAATATGAAGTGTTTATAATAGTCAAATCGGCGTCTCGGCCGGTTCAACAAAAAAGATTTTACAATTTCAACTTCATTTGAGCATTCAAATACACAAAATACGCCATATGATCAAGGGAATCATCATGAGCGGTCCAGATGGAGAGTGGTTCAATTTTTGCTTGTATTAGAGCGCCACTCTAATCTATAAATAACTCTCATTCCTCATTTGAGGAGGGAAACAGAGAGAGGAGAGCTCTAAAGATCCTCCAAAACAATCGTGTATACCACGTTGTCAACCACCGCCGCGCCGCACCACCGCGATCTCGCTGTCATCGACCCGGCCATTGCCGGTCATCATCATTGGCCACTATCGTCGGACATCGTCGTCAACATCATCGTCGACATCGTCGTCGACATTGTCTGATCAGCTTCTTGTCCCTCATGAATTCTGTAATCCGTGTCGGAAGATCTTGTACTCAAAGCAGTCATAGTGAAAGCTTTTCTTGTCGCAGGTGGTTTTCCCTCTTTTCAAGATTTTTCACGTAAAATTAGTTTTATTGTTCACACTTTTATACTGTGTGTCTTTGAATTCCGTTTTAAGGCAAACTTTACTCTGCTTTGGTTTTTTCGCGATAATATTTAAATTTTTATATTCACTTATATAATATATTAATCTATAAATCATATGAAATATAATTTTTATGCATCAATCTAATTTAATTTACACATAAAAATATAATAAAATTAGATGTTAATAAGTTTTGATATTATCTAAATATTAAAATATCTTAAAAGATATTAAAAATAATTTTAGATATATCAATAAATAATAATTTAGAACTATGTATATACATCTCTAAATTTTTAAATCATTTAAAAAAGAGAATTTACATGCACACACAATTACATATTTATTTATCTAATATTTAAATTTTATTATTTAAATATTTAATATTTAAATACATGAATCAAATATATGAATATGATATCTTTATTAAATGATAAAATTTAATTTTAATATTATATTATTTTTTTATTTATCTTTATTTTTTTAAAAATATTATTTAATTATAACATATTTAAATTCTTAAATAATTTACGGAACACCTTTCTAAATTTAACAGAATTTAATAAATTTATTATGAAATAATTTTCATAATTTAATAATTCAGAATTTAGTAAATCCAAATGTAATAAATTTAGTAAATCCTACTTAAAATAAGCCAAATACCCCCTACAAATTTCCGTCCTTATTGACCAACGTCTGCTTCCTCTTCATCCCTTCTAGCCTACAAAAAACCCTAAACCCTCCTTCTGCCTACCCCCGTCCTGTAGCTCCGCCGCCGCCACCTTCTCCTCCTCCAAAATGCTATCGCTTACCCTAACTGTTCCCTCTTTCTCCACCACCTCACCACCCCGCTCGCTCTCTCGCCGCCCTTACATCATCCGTGCTCGCATCCAAGAGATCGAAACCTCTCCGCCGCTGCCGATATCAGATTCATTACCAAAGCTAAACCGCTACAGCTCCCGCATCACCGAGCCAAAATCTCAGGGCGCATCTCAGGCCGTGCTCTACGGTGTCGGACTCTCCGACGATGACATGAAAAAGCCGCAGGTGGGAATCTCCTCAGTTTGGTACGAGGGAAACACATGCAACATGCATCTAATGCAGCTTGCTGCGGCGGTTAAGGATGGGGTGAGAGAGGCGGGTATGGTGCCTTTTCGATTCAATACTATTGGTGTTAGTGATGCTATCTCAATGGGAACAAGGGGAATGTGCTACAGCTTGCAGTCAAGGGATTTGATTGCTGATAGTATTGAGAGTGTGATGGCGGCGCAGTGGTATGATGCCAATATTTCGATTCCAGGGTGTGATAAAAATGTGAGCTTTTTTGCATCTTAAATATGGTTCTGTTTGTTTAGCTTTGATATTGGGAAATTTAGATATTTTATTTTGCTGTTTTAGGCAAGGCCTTTAAATTGTTCACGTAAAATGATTTCGTTGGTTTGCGTTGAATGGTGAAGATCCCAGCTTTATTTCTTTTCTGTTGACTGCTCTCATTTTGTTTTTTTAGCATGCATTTCATTTTCTTTTTTTCAATTTTAACCCAATGCTACTTTGTTTAGATGCAAATTTTCTAAACGGTTTAAGAAGTGAGCTTCATTGATTTGAGTTTCGGTAATATGTTTTTGTTTTGCATGAATTAAATTTTTTTATTTCAATTCTTATTGTTTTTTGAACTATTTTGAGTTTATAGAAGTGGGACTAAACTGATATTTTAATCACTAATTTATATTTTGTTATCCAAATTTATAAAATTGTCTATATTTTGCCATAATCATGCCAACTTAATAAGCTTAATAACATTTTATTTTGCATGTACTGAAGATATTCAGACATAATTATAATACTTAATAAATTAATAAACTCCAGATTTGACTAATTAGAATTTAATACAAACGCTTGAACTTAGATACTTTCATCGAAAAAAGAACCAACTTTCCTGTATACTCTTCTAATCCACTGTGGTGAGGAACCTACATATATGCATGCCTTCAACACAACATGCAGGGAAGATAACATATTCCACAATTAATATTTACGTGTACTACTCTCATCCTTGTCAAGAGTTTGCATATGAGCGAAGCAAAGCTTATTTGTGGCACCATATTGTGTAAAAGTTCATTAAGATAGAAATTCATTGTTGTTTTGAAGGCTAATTTCTTTTATCATGGTTTTTGATGTCGTTAGCCTCTATGCAACTCTCAGATGTTCTATACTGATTTGACATTTAATTTTTAGATGCCTGGGACAATTATGGCAATGGGACGACTCAATCGACCTAGTATCATGATATATGGTGGAACGATAAAGGTCAGGTGGAATTTTGATTTAAAAAATCTTTTGGTTGATGAACCATGGTTTTGTTTATTACTGTAGACAATTTTTTTGGTTGGCATTGTGTACATTCAATTTTATGTGGTAATGAACCTGTTGATTTCTGCATGTAAAAAACACCATTAAATTGTTGCTGGAATTAAACTGGAACTCCAATCAATAGATATTTTTTTTTCTTGATAATTCAAAGAGCATTCTGGTATGTGATCTGATATCTCCTTATTTTGCTTCTCCACTTCATTAAATTATCCTGAAAAATGATTTTTTATTTGAAAATGCTGGGGAACTAAACTTTATTAAATAGAGGATCCAGATTTTCATGATTATGGCAATGTTTTTGGTAAAGCCATAAAGGTTGTTGACATTTTTTTCAGCTTAGACACTTCCTTCTGTTTTATTTTAGGAAAAGGGAGGTCTTAATAAAACTAATGCCTTGTATAAGAATTCCAGCCTCCTCTAAAGTTTTTTGCAATAGTTACAGTTTCTTAAAACTGTGTACTTGCATGCATTTCATGACTAGAAATATCCTAACTATCGTATTAGTTACTGCTAATGTGCATTGGCAGAAAATATAATATCATGTTTTGATGTTATGCAGCCTGGTCGATACAAGGGAAAACATTTGATATAGTATCTGCTTTTCAGGTATGTGGTACAATTATTGTCACATAAAACTGTTTTGGAGTTTCATCATTGTCTCTTTTGCGTTTATGAAGATGTAGTATAGTTGTTCCTTTATATAGCCTATTAAATCAACTCATTACTGCTTTTCATCTCTTGGTCTATTACATAAGCTTGTGTGTGAATAATTTGTATCGCTAGAAAGCCTTGGGTGGATTGAACTCTTCCATGTTATTGGTTGTCTACTCCATTTCATCGCACTATAGAACCATCCAACATTTTCATCTATTTCACTTGGTTGCACTGTGATATGTTAGCATCTCAAACATTTTAAGTAATGATTAAAATGAATAGAATCGAGTTGAGTATTATGTTCTTCCATGTTATTCATTTATTTTTTTATGAGCTCGAGTTGAACTTGAACATGACCTGAGTTCTTAAATCTTTTCTAAGTTTATTTATTAATTTTAATATCAAGTTTTGAGCTATATCAAGCTTTAATTGCATCTAACTATATATAGGATATTAGTAATTTAAACAAATAGCCTTATTATTAATAATAAATGCATTTTTGTTTTTTTATCAAAAGTGACAATAATTTACTTAACATTATTTATAGGTTATAAAGGACAATTTATGAATACAAGATTGGATTATTGATCTACCCATTTTAAAATTTATTTAATATTTTTATATTCAAATCTTGATAAAAGTTAAAATTCTATTTTTAATATACCCATATAGCTATTTGTTTACTATTTTCATCATACTTATGCTTCTAATATTATAAAGAACATTGGAAGTGCATATAATATAAAAAACTAGATATAATAATGTAGAACAAGTCATTGAAAAGTAACTTAATCGTCATTAAATGAGTATTTTGTTAAGCTGTTAGCAAACTATTTGTTTAAATAATAAATAAGCATGTTCATGCATGTATGCAAATAAACAGGCCAATATTCCAGTTTGTTCAATTATATGCCATGCTTTAAAATTTAGGCAAGCTTGTTCAATTATCTAAATAAATATAAATTAATTTTATATGAATGAGTATTAAGTTATTCATTGAGTGTACCGTTTTGCTTACAACTTTAGTGTTAAGGCACTCACACCAATGTGCCTTATTCAAACTTTCATACAAAAAATGATCAATCATATTCAAGTTGTCATAATCATCATTAACTTTATCCAAATTGCTTCAGGTTGTCTTTATGAATTCTTGTTCTCCATAATTTTTATTTGAAAATAGTTTGCACAATTTCTTTCTATGTTATTTTGATATTGCCCTTTCCTTTCTAGTAATTTTGTTGCAATTTTATCTCCACATCTTATTGGTGCATTTGTTACCCTTGATTGTACATATCCAAACTAATTTTTTTCACTGCTGCCATATATCTTTAATAGTTGATACTACCTATTTAATATAATCATTCCTCAATTTATCATTATTAATTTTGCTACATATATATTATTAAAATTCTCATTTTATTACGCTCAACTTAGCTTATAGTTTTTTTTTTCTCTACCCAATATTTGAGCTCATACAACATAGTCCGCCTAATTGCTTATAACTCTACCTTCAAGTCTTAAAAAAATTCTCTTGTTGTATAATTCCTTGGAGGCAGTTGATCATTTTAACTATTTAGCCGTAATTCTAAAAGTTGTACTCTTATTTATATTCTATTTCATATGCATAATAGATTCAAAATATTTAAGTCTATCAAACTTAAAGTATCACTTTAGCTTCTACACATATCAATTAATATTTTTTAATATTATGCCTATTAATATTATATAACATTTTATTTTACTAATCCTAAGTTCTTTGCTTTCTACAAATTTTCACAGATGTTCCAACTTTTCGCTTATTTTAATAGATATTTCTGATAAGAACAATGTCATACGCAAAAAGCGTATATCAAATCAGTTCTCTCTGAATATTCTTTGTAAATATCTTCGTAACCAACACAAGTAAAGATAAAACTCAATGTTTATCCTTATTGAAATCTTATTGTAATTAAAAAGTATTTGATCAGTACACAATCAATGTTAATACAATCAATGTTTTATGATACAAATCTGCAATAACTACAATATATTGATATACTATACTTTTTCCCTATTGTCCACCAAAGTAATCTATCTTAAAATCTCTTTTTTCCAATAGGAGTAACATATGTATTTGTTAAATAAAAAATTTTCATCATCAGAATAACTCGAAGGAAATAAAGAGCCAATAGGAAGAGAACACGTTCCAAATAAGGGTTGTGCTGAGATTTGTGTTTTCAATATAACACGGAAACATTTCAACAATATATTCCCTTTTAGGGACCCAAGATATCATAGAAATGGAGTATACTTGTTAAATATATTTTCAGTTTGATAATAGATCACAAAGTTCTTAAGGTACTATACGTACTGCACGCATCAAACTTGCATATTTCAGCCGGAATCATTGTATTTTTCTATCTAGTTTTTCTGAAAAATCTATATGTAACATAGATCCTTGGTTCCTTGCGTTGATACCTATCTCATTATGGTTCCATAATGCTTTTCATTGTAATTACTCTTTATATCCATTACTTTTATTGAAGTGACATGTCTTAATCATATGCAACCATCTTGAAGTCATTGTAAATTGTTGAATCTAAAAGTGCTTTTTTTCAATTTTCTAGAACTAGAGGCTTACACTTCTTTTGATATCTTTCCTTGTGTCATGAACTGTATCTATGTGACATGTTCTTTTTTTGTTGAGATTGTTTCTAGTGCTATGGAGAGTATGTAAGTGGGTTAATCACTGATGACGACAGAAGAGCTGTTTTGCGCAATTCTTGCCCTGGAGCTGGGGCTTGTGGTGGCATGTATACTGCAAATACCATGGCTTCTGCAATTGAAACGATGGGTATGACTCTCCCCTATAGGTACTATCCCTTCCTAAGTGTTGCTGTGAAGTGCTATTGGGAGATAAAAATCTCGAGCACAGTTTCTGCTTCCCATCTTTAACTTAATATTTTTCTTTTTAAGTGTATAATATTATTTTTAAATTTTTTTCTTTCATTCATATCAAAGCTCATCAACACCTGCTGAAGACCCATTGAAGTTAGATGAATGCCGTCTAGCTGGGAAGTATATGTTGGATCTATTAAAGATGGACTTAAAGCCTCGAGACATCATAACAGAGAAATCACTACGAAATGCAATGGTTGTAGTCATGGCTCTTGGTGGATCTACTAATGCTGTGTTACATCTGATTGCCATTGCTAGGTGGTGTGTGTGTGTGTATGTGTGTTTTTTGAATGCAAGGCAGGTCATCTGTCCAATTACATTTTCGTGGTTTCTTTTGTAGGTCTGTAGGTTTGAATTTGACTCTTGATGATTTTCAGAAGGTCAGTGATGCCGTCCCTTTCCTTGCTGATCTCAAGCCTAGTGGTAAATATGTGATGGAAGATTTGCACAAGGTGTACTGAACTGTTTTGTTTTTCTTCTCTAGATTTTTGTTTTTCATTTCATATTTGATTTTTCTGACAATGCGGAATCGTTATATGCATATATTTTTTTCAGATTGGGGGAACACCTGCAGTGATTCGTTACCTCTTGGAAGAAGGGTTTTTGGAAGGGGATTGTATTACTGGTACGTGCAATGATATCTTTGAAGTTATGCGCTTAACATTTTAATCTTACATTATACTGAAGTGCCTATATGCCAGTTACGGGGAAGACTCTTGAAGAAAACATGAAGTTTGTTCCTTCTTTAGCTGAAGGACAGGTATGTTGTTGACCATTGATATTGTTTTTTCTAATGAGCTTCTTTTACAGTCATAGTAGCTTTTATGACTTTGGTTTTCAGCAAATAATACGTCCAGTCAGGAACCCTATCAAATCAACTGGGCATATTCAAATATTGTATGGGAATCTTGCTCCTGAAGGTTCTGTTGCTAAAATTACTGGCAAAGAAGGATTGTATTTCTCCGGTGCTGTTCATATCTCTTGTCTTTTTATTTTAAGCTCATCAATTGAGATTAATTGTTGTGATTAGCCATAATGATTGAGGATGCTTAATAGGTCCGACACTTGTTTTTGAAGGCGAGGAATCCATGATTGCAGCTATTTCAGAAAATCCCATGAATTTTAAGGTTTGAAATTTTTTATTTGTTATATGTTAAACATGTATTTTGAGTGCTTATTGAACAATTCTTTTTTTTTTTGTCAATCTTAAATTCAGATTTAAGATAGTTATCTTTTAAAGATTTATATGTTCTCTTGACAATCTTGTGATTGTTGTGCATACAACTTAGTGAGAATTTAAGGTTGGCTGCATCAGAACATTTTTCATTGTGAATGAATGCATTGTGTTGACATCATTTCTTCATCTTGGTTCTTTATCTCTTGCAATTGCTTATTTGATTATACACCAATCTGCACCTTGGGGGAATCCTATGTACCTGGTGAGATTGAAACGATTTTGTTTCTCTATAGGAAGTAAAATGTTGGGCTAAATCTCAAAAAATAGTCCTCAATTATTTGCATACAGCCAATATTGTCTCAAAGTATTGCATTTCTTTAATTTAGTTCTTGACTATATAAAATAAATTTAATATGGCCTCTCGAGGACTAAATTGTAATCAATTTTGTATAGTTGAGAGACTAAATTGTGATCAATTTTATATCATTATTTTTACTTGAGGGACTATTTTGGATCAATTTTGCATAATCAGACTAAATTGAAGAATTGTGATACTTGAAACTAAATTGGTCATATGCAAATACTCTAGGACCATCTTGAGATTTATTTCTAATATGTTTCTACATTTTCTTTCTTGTCTTGCACCCATGCCTCCAAAGTTCCTAGAAGCCAGATTGTTATGCTAGTTATTTGCTACTACTCTTTTACATTGGCATCACTGGTATTTTTAGATGTTGTTCTTCTGTTTTCCAGGGCAAAGTAGTTGTTATAAGAGGAGAAGGGCCCAAGGGTGGTCCAGGAATGGCTGAAATGCTAACACCTACAAGTGCAATCATGGGGGCTGGTCTTGGGAAGGTATCTTCATACTAGATTATAAGTTTTCATGCAAAACATTTTTGATAATTTCAAATTGTTCGAGTGCTTTGGCATGTTCGATCAATTGTTGTTGTTTCTACCATTTTGGATCACGGCATATTGTTATCTTTTATTTGTCATGTAATGTGGAGTGGTTGTGGACTTGGAAAGAAATGATATATTTATTATGCACGGTTTTCTTTTATGGTATATTTGATAAACAAACTTATGATAATCTCTAATTTTTTAACAAATTTATTTCAAGTTCAAGCCTTTCTCTTAACGTTTGTTAGCTTGAGATGAGAAACAACTGTTTAATATTATAGAAACCTCAGATTGGAAACCACAAGCAGATCAATTTTGTGAAACTCTTACATTCTTTTGTTATTATGTTTAGATAAAAAGAAAGAGAATACCTACTTTCTTAACCATATTAATTATTTGATGAGATTTGTATGGAAGAGTTGCCTTGTATATTTTGCTTTTTTTTTTGGGAATTTGAAAATAAGTATTCGAATTAGATCCAAGAAGTTAAAAAATTAACAGACTTGATCATCCGTTTGATGAGTCAAGGTGATGCAAATCAAAAGGTTGTTTTTTATTAGTCAAGAAATTTGTTTCTAGTAGAGCTTCATGTGCCTATTTTTTTACAGTTTTTAATGATTGATCTTCTGATCTTTCTTTCATTTCTCTTGCAGGAGTGCGCATTGTTGACTGATGGCAGATTTTCTGGAGGATCACATGGATTTGTTGTTGGTCATATATGCCCTGAAGCACAGGTATTTCATTTTGGTTAGTCACAACATATAAAATTAAAAAAAAATTATCTGATGAACATGTGAGAAGATTTCCCATAGCAAACACTGCTTGTGTGAAGATTTAGATAATTTAGTATAATATTTATTTTTTATATAAAATTTCATTCAAGATCTAGGAAAGAGCCTCCTCATCCCTCTCGCAAATAGAGATTATTTTTGTGAGTTGAGTGTATACAATCAAAAGTCAAATATTTTTCTTTGATTTGACAAATGTTAATCATAAAGTAAGGTCATGTTTGAGATCAATTTTATTTTATTATTTTATTATTTTATTTTATTTCAAAATAAAGCATATTTGATAATGATAGTGGTTTTAAAAACACTCAAAATATCTAAAAGTTGTTTTGAGTGTATTTAGACAACTTTATTTATTTTAAAAAATTTAAAAAAACATACTAATATTTAAGAATAACATAAAAATAAAAATATAAAAATATAAAACAAAAATGATCTTAAATAGGCCTTAAATTATCATATTTAAATTGCACCATGCATGAACTTTAGTTTTTTTTTTATCTCTGTTATCAGGAAGGAGGACCAATTGGGCTCATCCAAAACAGTGATCTAATTACAATTGACATTCAAAATAGAAGAATAGACATTCATCGATGAGCACTCGAGGAAGAGAAAATGGAGCCCCCCTCACAAAGCGACGAGGAGTTCTTTATAAGGTACAATAGTTTCCTGAACTATCTGTAGCTTCATTTTTATCTGAAACTGTTATCTTTTTCCTTTGCAGTATATTAAAAATGTTCAATCAGCCTCTAGAGGATGTGTGACAGATGAATAGGTATTATGCATCCAATTTATTTATTAAATTTTAAGCTATTTTCTTAGGTTTTTTTTAGGGACTGATCTTCTTCTGAACATTCTTCTTAGTCAGTGTTATTACTATGTAGAAACTCTGTTTAGTCCCCCAAGTTTTCACTAAGGGAATTAATAAGTGATTTTGTAATTTTGTCACTACTGAACTTTGATTTTTGAGAGAAATGTTATTAATTTCTTTAATTTTTGGTTTGAGCTGTGGAGTATTAATGTAACATTGTTACCATTGTGGAATTATCCTTCTATTAAGTTACTTTGTCCCTGTATTTACTATTCATCAATAAACATGGTGTACCTTATTTTATCTATTTTGTGAGCGGCTTCATCCCTCTTTTGAACAAACATACTTTTATTTGTAATGCAACCAAATGAAACTAACAACCTCTCTTTATACTAACCAGCTTATCTTATTTTATATATCTTTTTTTATACTGAGAAAAATTTAATTCTATCACTACCCTAAACCTTCATCTATTCACAAGTTTCCTCAATCTTTGACTGTATTACTACTATATATGATCATGCAATAAATTTAAGAACCTTTGAAGTAATCAGTACATATTTTAATCATTAAAAAATTAATTTTATCAACTAAATCAGCAAAAATTAATAACAAATGATCTCCAACCCATTGTTTGAGGAGGTTTTACTGGACTGAGGTTTCTTCAAGGAACAAGATGACCTGAAAGCTTCAATATGTGTCTGGCACTTCAGATAGTCTCCCTTGTTTTCCTCTAAGCATTTCTTCAGAGCTTCGACGTCGTAGTCAGACGATTTCTTCATGTCGCCATTATTTTCATCTCTTTCCTCCATTTTGCAGACCAAAAACAAGCCACAGGAAATAGAGAGAAAGTTAGGATGCAGAGTTTAAGGTTTATTTTACATTCAAAACAATCCCTGGTGTGCATATGTTTCATTGTAAACACCAAAAAAAGGTCTTTTCTGCAGCTTAAATTTTTTCAAAAAATGATAGATTTGTCTCAAATCAAGCCTACATTAATGCCTTTTGAATTTGATTTGTGCAACTTGAAAATCAGATTTGATAGTCTGAGATAAATATAACCTCATTACAAACTCATTGATACATGTACAAGGTTATTAAAAACTTATACCAACTATTATATATTGTTAATGTTAAAAATTAAATCGTTTTTACAATGTGGAGAGAAGAAACAAAAAAGATTAGTAGATAACTCAAATTGATTCATGAGATGTAATTTGTGCCATGTGACAGCTAATAAGTATTTTGAAGTTGTATAGACCCTCTATTAGATATCATGTGTTAATCACTTTATTTTTTTTATAAAAAATTCAATGCACAAAAACTAAAACAAATGCAACAGTACAACTAATATAGTCACTAATAGAATTGTTTTACTACATAAAGGCTCTAGCTGTCTAGAGTTATATGATAATTCTATTTTTATTTTATTTTATTTTATTTATACTTCTATTCAAATGCAGAGAGTTGGGCAGGTTGCATGTACACCAAAATAAAAAATAATAGAAATGTTTCAGTCAAAAGAAGGAAAGAAAAACTATCAAAGTCATCACAACCAAAGCACCCCCATCAAAGAGAAACAACTATCAAGCACTACGCGATATCACCAAAATAAACAGGGACATAACCCACCAAAGACAAAAAACCAAGCGAGTAAAGTAATAAAACTAAAAGAGAACACCAACACCGAGCAGTAAAACAAAAAAGCACAACCCAAAGCTAAACCAATAACCAAAGATCACCAAAAAAACAACACCAGCACCTAGAGACCAAGACTGAGAGGAAAAGCAACAGTCACAAAGTCAAACCAACCAGCAAAAAAATAGCCAAGGCATATATGCTAAATTGAACAAAGCACCAACCGCAAAAAGAAAATGATAATTTATAAAATGAATCCTCATATTGGGAAGTGAAATCCAAGCAGGAACAATCGAAAATTCTTCCTTAATATCGAAGAGAGGTGACCATTTAAGCAATTGCATTTGACAGTTAAAAATAAAGTAGGAACAATGAGAGAATACACGAGAATAATCCAAATCATTAGTTAACTAAAACATGACGAGTATCAATCAAATCGATCAAGAAAGCACTAGAAAGCTTAAGATTATGAAAAAAAAGAATGAATGTTATCGAGATCGTCACAAAGCAAACTTCCCAACCATAAATTCATAAGATTTAGCAAGCCTTTCAACATCCAAATCTGAACACATAACCAATAGCACTCCTTTAAAAAAAGTTGAAAGAATATCAAAAGAGTCACCAGAGCTAACATTCTTACCAGTAAGCACATCTTTAATTGATTTTGAAGCCGATGAGCTATTATGACCGACCCCAAAACTTGATGCCCTAATGGGAATATCAATTTGGAGGTTTACCCCAAGGATTAGTGTTTATCATAACCATAAAGAAGATGAAGCATATTTGTGTGTCAAAGCCAGGAACCCTCAATAAGAAGAAATCTACACAAGTCTCAAAATCCTAGTCGAGGTGGCGGGAACCAAGAATCAGAGCTTCGAACAGTGGACGAGAGAGAAAAGACCGGTGGAGATAGGTGGAGATACTTTTTTTTTTTCATTTTCCATTTTCCAATTTTTCATTTTTTTTCATTTTCATTTCCATTTTTCATTTTTCATTTTTCATTTTCCATTTTCCATCTTCCATTTTCATTCATTTTCCATTTTTCATTTTTTATTTTTCAAAATGCAGTGTTCCAGCCCCCAATAGAGACTTAGGGATTTACAAAAGGTCGAGCGTATAAATATATCTAATCTATGTAAATAATACAAGATAAAGATGGATGAAAAAGCCAAGGATTTAAGTGTGTTTGGAAGATGATATTTTAACAAAAGCTTTGAAAGAAACAACCATAAAAAACATATGACTCCAATTTGTACATAACCGGAATCCTCTCCAACAAACCTTAATAGAAACAAGACTATTTTTATTACACATGTAGACACTCACTAAATCATACTAGTGTTATTGTGGACTGATCTAGTTCAGATTTTAATGATGCTCTTTGGTGATTGACAGAAATAGAAGCAAAAAAAATAGTGGATTCTAGATTTGAAAATACAACTAGGGCTCTTACCTTCTTGGAGGAAATTGAGCGATGGTTTTTCTAAGAAAAGGAAGTCTTTAAGAATTTATTAAAAAAAAAAAGTTTCTATCAAAAAGATAAGATTTTGTGAAGTTCTTATTTTTGGTATTTTGAGAGATCTAACTTAGAATTTAAAATGATGAACTGATAAGTGAAACCTTTTAATTTCTTCTAAAAATCATCTCATATTTTAAGTTTTAAGAATAAATAAATAAATGTAAAAGTTGTGAGGTGACAATTATTAGATAGTTCATATATAAAATTGGTCAAGAAGTATTTTATAAAACATTTATATCTAATTTAGCAGGTTTATTTTGTCACCTATCCATTATGTATTTTATTATATGTATTTCATTTTTATTTTTATATTATTTTTAAAAGTATATTTATTTGATATATATTTTATAAAAGTTTATTTTCTATTTTTAAAAATAAATAATATTATTTTAAAAACACTTAAAATAGCCTTTTAAATATTTTGAGTGTTTTCAAAAATAATAATAATCATCAAATATGTTTTAATTTGAGACAAAATATAAATAAAATAAAAGTGATCAAAAATAGCCCCTAGGGGTTGTTTGGGATTTATGCTAATTTTAAAAATATCTTTGTTTGATGTATATTTTTATATTTTTTATTTTTATTTCAAAAATAAATAATATTATTTTTAATCAATTTTACTTTATTTTATTTTTATAAATATATTTGTTTAATATATTTTTATTTTTTTTTTATTTTTCATTTTTAAAAATACTTAAAATAATTTTTTAAATGTTATAAGTACTTTTAAGAACAAGTATTATCATTAAATATATATTATTTTAAATTAAAATTTAAATAATATAAAATAAAATATAGAAAAATAAATAACAAAAGTGATCCCTAAAGGCTGTGAAAAAAAAATTTATTGATTTGTTAGTGAATATCAAAAAATAAATAAAAGCGATTGTTGTGGCTCTTTATGTATTCCTCAATAATTATTTTATTGTAACTTTATCATTTAGAAGATTTAAGTACATGTCACACATTTTATATATATATATATATATCATTTTTTTTACATGTGAAAGTATATTTGACTTTAAGAAAAATTATAATAGTGGTATTTTTATGTGATATTAAAAAACTATTTGTTATTTATATAACTATTAAAGTTTATGTATTAGATATATAAATTAATAAAATTTAATTTATCAAAGATTCAAGAAAATTAGTTTAGAAGAGAACCATAAAGACTTAGTCCATTGATTGCGTGTCAAATAATCAATTTGAATGTTTTTTTCATTGTAACCTCTCTCTAATCTCTCTCTCTCTCTCTCTCTCTCTTAACTAATTCAATGAATTTGAGCACAATGTTACAATTTTAAGTCTACTCATTTATTATAAAGGAATAAAATGAGATTTCAAATAAACTTATTTTTATAATAAAATCAATAACACAAAATGTAAAACAAAATATTAAGAAAATTAAAGAGAGATAATTTTAAAATTTTGTTAGTTCTTTTATATATAAATCATTAAAATTAATACTTTTAAATATATTTCACATCATTAATTATTAAATTAATCGATTAAAGTTGACAAATTGAAATCGACTCAATTTCATTTTAATTTAGATTTTGATCTGATATTTGTGAAGCTATATGATATATGAAAATAGAGGATGATATATGAAAATAGAGGTGGAGGACACGATTTTATAACCTGTCCGATCACGCGACGCTTAGATTCAAATTCCCAGCATAACCCAATCCAACGGCTTCTTTCCGATATCAAGAGACGCTCCATCACTTTCTTCTCTCTCTCTCTCTCTCTCTCTCTCTCTCTCTCTCTCACACACACACACACACACACACACACACACACACAATCACCTAAACGCAAGAATTTCTTTCTCCCCTGCAATA
The DNA here is from genome assembly GCA_021442155.1 of Cymbidium sinense. Taxonomy (NCBI): domain Eukaryota; kingdom Viridiplantae; phylum Streptophyta; class Magnoliopsida; order Asparagales; family Orchidaceae; genus Cymbidium; species Cymbidium sinense. The sequence goes on from CM038215.1 coordinate 165,076,205, forward strand.
CCTCTGAGGCCTTACTTGTGATTCTTCCTCAAGCCATGGACGCTTACCTCGAATAACAGGAAATTTGTGAAGCCTAAGTCCACAAAGAAGGGAGTTCAATGAAGAAGGAGTTCAATCGTGCAAAATCGCCTTTCACGAATCGAGAAGCACAGCGGAGAATCCTCCTCAAATTACTATTTCGAGTGGACAACCATGCATCGATTATTTTGCATGATCAAGCGAATGGGTATCCTGTCCTTCTCTAAATCTTCGTTTGTAATAGATAATGAGGTAAGAGTTTTCGTTAGTTTATGTCAAGGGGAAAAAATCACCTTTTCTTGTTCTATGGAGTAGTGAATCTTGATTTAGTTTCAGTGCTGTGGTTTGACGATAGGGTTTCTTGATCTAGCGGTTGTTTAGGCGCAAGTAGGATTTCAAGCAAGATTTAGTTTATCTTATAAATATGGATTTCATAAATCTTACGACTAATAATAATATCTGTTTGGTAGTCAACATCTTTAGTATGAGATGCAAGAGTATTTACTAAATCCTATACCTTCAAATCTGATAGCAGGATTAAATCCAATATTTAGGCCAAATATAATTATGGACTTAAGAAAAATCTAAAAAGACTAGTCAGATGATTTTACTTGATATACAATGTAAATACTGGATTAGTTCTACAAACTAAAGAGATCGTTAGGCTAATGGAATTACGGTGGAAATTGTTGTTTTTCCCATTTTATTTGGTGCAACCTTCTACAAATTGATTAGTTTGAATGGCTTGAAAATATGATATATGATGTCTTTTGCTTGGAAAATGTCAAAGCATCTATTCATTAGATACATCAATATGCTTTTCTACATAAGATGAAAATTATTATTTTGTAATACAACAAAAAAATGGTTGAACAAGAACAATCAAAATTATGAAAGATTTGTAATGTCATTGATAGAACTTTTTTTTCATTTAGACCCAATTCAAAGATACTTATACTAGATGGTTTAGAAAAATGAAAGCACGAGTTTGCCCATGAGGTAAAGCCTCTCCTGAGGGCATTCTTCATGGAGATAATTATCGTGTATTGCTTATGGTGTTCAAGTGGAAAACCCAATTGATGGTTTGTTATATTACTTATCTTGATCATCTATGTTTATATACCTTGTGTATTTGCATAAATGCTTCTACATTTCATGTGCTTTATCTTCTTATTAAATAAGTAGGGATCTATGGAGACTCCTGGTCTTGCAATGATGATTTTGTGAAATCTTCTCTTATTGAAAAGTGCTACGACTATATCATATTATGAATTTATAATGATCATATATATGATCTCTTGGATCGAAAGAGAGGTCGATTTTAGAAGATTAAAAGGCAATTTAACTAAAGGGGCTTTCTAAGGTGACATCAAATTTTCACCAAAATAGTTATGGTATGAACATCAAAGTTATTACCCAAGTACTTTGCTTAATTTTGTTTAAATTCCTTTTGGATTGAAATCACTCGAGAACTACTATTTTCACATAAGCAAGCAGGTAATCTTCCAAAGAAGGTTGAAAATGATGTCAAAGTCAAAAGTCATAAAGGCTTGATCATGTATGTTCAATTGATAAGGGAATCAAAAGTTTCTACATTAAACTTCATGGAGTTGGCGGTAAAATGTAGATTACTTATCCTCAACCACTTATTTTGTTCTTAAATTTTTCTCATATTTTTCTTGTTGAAATCGGGAAGTAAAGAAGAGAATTGATGGAAAAGCTCCTTTATCTGCATCAAAATTAACAAGTCATTTCACATGATGAGTGCAATAAATGGTGATAAATCATACATTCCAGAAAACAAAATTAACTAGATTGTTGCAAGATTTTTTATGCCGCACAAACAATGTTTCTTGAACATGTTTGGTGAGCTCATACTTTTTTCTGTCTAAGTAAATACTTCAAATGGTTCTTGATTAACACATGTTCATTTAAGGCGAGTCCCTTATGCCCTCAAACCTTTCCGTGATTAGCTTATTTCAGATCATGCCAATTTGTCAATGTGACAGCGCATGACCTTACAAGTAAGAAAAGAATCTAGAAGATATTTTTCATCAAATTCTTCTATTGGTGGAATTCATCCATTAGATAAAACAATGATAAAGCAGGAAATTTATCAATTGGGATCAAGCAGAAAGAGGATCAAGGAAAGTATATCCCCAACTAAAGGAAGGTATGATCTTTGAATTTCACTAGCTCTTATTCGCAACGTTTCATGTTAATAGTTTACGTAATATAACCATAATTTATCATAATTAACAAATTGTTCTATATAGATTCCAAAGTCATGGTAGGTCAAAAAATCCACTCCATCTCCATGTTGTTCAAAGGAAATGTATGATATACATCGATATTAATATTTTAAATAAAAAATAATATTTGATCATTATATATTTTCTTTTGTTTTTACAGAAAATTGATTAATGCAGCTAGTCCCCTTATGAAAACTCAAAAACTGGAAAAAATATGCAATGAGGTATTAGTCTAAGTTAAGCGATTCATTTTGCTTCAATACTTATATAGCTTGCATAATTTGAGAATATATTATCATGTACAATTATTGATCATAAAACATTGGGTATAATAATTTTTATTTTATTTTTCAATTAAAGCAAAGTAAATTTATATGTAATGATTTAAAATTATCATAAACACAACCTAGCAATGTGTGGGAAACTTTTCTTGTTTTAGATGGTTCTATTTTTCAATTTTTTGAACTCAAATTATAATTGCTATCTTTACTAGTGAATAAAAACAGAACATAGAGATCATTTGATTTGCTGAAATATATATCCATCAAACTGGGCTATCAAAATCATAAAACACAAGCTCTATTGAATAATAGAAAGCTCACTGCAACCTAAAAGAAGTAAAATAGAGCAAAGAGTTACACTAATTCCAGACAAAACAGCAGTATATATAACTATAACAGAGTACCTTTCTACCTGACAAGTTTAAAATAGTTCAGTAGCAGAACATCAAAAACTAATGGCGAAAAAAAAAACATTTAATCAAATACCTTCAACCTGCCCTTTACTTCATCTTCGCCTCTGTGAAAAGAACATGGCGATTAACCCTCGGATCGTACTTTCGAAACTCGAGTTTCTCAGTGATTCTCCTAGGGTTCTTGCGCTTGACGTAGAAGAAACCGGTCCCAGCAGCTGAAACCAGCCTGATGAAGATTGAACCAGCCTTTCTAGCACCTTCTTTCCCCATCGTCGGCTTTGATCAGGTAACTGGAAAACACAGTTTGGTCTGTTAAGCAGAGCTCTAATGGTTTATGAAAAAATAAATGTGTTACACAGTAGTAATGCTCCTGTCTTTCTGCTAATTTTTGTTTTGATAGATTAACAATGTGTTTGGTATTATTATCTTCAACTGATGTTGCTGTCTTGAGTAAAACGGATGATTAATTGATAAAATTATATTATGATTATTGTCCGAAGTGTTGGGAGAGTTGTGACTCTTTTAAAATCATAATAAACAATCTTAATCTAAATAAATATATTAAATTAAAATAAGTAATTGTCTGGATAAGCAAGCTGAAGTTCATAAAAGCAGAAGCGAACTAAGCTTTTGCTACAATGCAGCTTTCATAAAAATGAACATTTTCTCACAGTTTTTTATCCGTATACCCTCACTGTTTCTAATGTGATGGAATGAGGTGCAATAGAAGGAGGCGGTAGAGGCTTGCCGAGTATAAACATGTAGGGAAGCGATACGAGCTATGGGACTAAAAGAAAGCAGAGGTGCTACTAGGGGTGTGTTCGAGCCGATTTCGATCGAAAATGGGTAATTCGGCTCGAGCTCTAGTCGTGGCTCGAAAGTTTCGAGTTCGAGCCGAGTCGGATCGAATCGAGCTCGATCCGCCGAGCGGAAACGAGCGTTCGAATCCAAACGAACCGCTCGAAATGCAAACGAGCCTGCTCGCTCGAAATGCAAACGAGCTCGCTAAATTGAATCATCCGTCAATTAATCGGACGACGATCTATTTTGCTCACGGCGCCGGTGGGCGCGCGAGCCCCTCCGCTCGCCGATCCGCTCATGAGCCACGGGTTCGCCGAAGTAAATTCGAGCCACATTTCGCTCGAAAATCGTTTGTTGCCGAGTCGATCTCGATTCGAGCCCAAATTGAAGTCGACTTCGAGAGCCACGATCTTGGCTAATTTCTCACCCCTAGGTGCTACCAAAAGGTGAGTTAGAGATGAGGTAGAGTGAAGGAGATATCGATGAAAGGAAACATCAAGAAAGAGTTTTCTATGAAAGAATCGTAACTTTGGTAGCCATTTTTTTAAGTTCAAGAATACTACAACAACAACAAATAAGTTTTTATCACACTAAGTGGATTCAGCTACATGAATCATTTTTCCCCATTGTGTCCTATTAAGTGTTATACTCTCATTTAATTCTAAAATAAGATCATTTTTATACTTCCAAACAAAATCTTTTAAGTCTACCCTACTTTTTTAAACATAATCTAATACATCTACTCATAATTGGATCATTGGACGGCTGACGTTTTATGTGACCAAACAATCTAAGGAGCTCTCTTTAATCTGATATACTTGTGAAGCTATATGATATATGAAAATAGAGGATGATATATGAAAATAGAGGTGGAGGACATGATTTTATAACCTGTCCCGATCACAGCAGAACGTGCTTAGATTCAAATTCCCAGCAACCCAATCCTAACGCTTCTTTCCAATTCGATATCAAGAGACGCTCCATCACTTTCTTCTCAGACATCTCTCTCTCTCTCTCACACACACACACACAATCACCTAAACGCAAGAATTTCTTTCTACCCTGCAATACCTCTGAGGCCTTACTTGTGATTCTTCCTCATGCCATGGACGTTTTGTTACCGGAATAACAATGGGAAATTTGGCCTAAGTCCACATAAGAAGGGAGTTCAATCGTCGCAAAATCGCCTTTCACCGAATCGAGAAGCTGGAGAATCCTCCTCAAATTACTATTTCCGAGTGGACAACCATGGATCGGTTATTTTGCATGATCGAGCATCATCCCTTCTCTAAATCTTGTAATAGATAATGAGGTAAGAGTTTTAGTTAGTTTATGTCAAGGGCTAAATCACCTTTTCTTGTTCTATGAAGTGAATCTTGATTTAGTTTGGTCGTGTGGTTTGACGATAGGGTTTCTTGATCTAGCGGTTGTTTAGGCAAGTAGGATTTAAAACAAGATTTAGTTTATCTTATAAATATGGATTTCATAAATCTTACGCAATATAATAATATCTTTGGTAGTCAACATCTTTAGTATGAGATGCAAGAGTATTTACTAAATCCTATACCTTCAAAATCGAAATAGATTAAATCCAATATTTAGGCCAAATATAACTGAATGGACTAAAGAAAAATCTAAAAGACTAGTCGATGATTTTACGATATACAAGATAAATATCGGAATAGTTCTTCAAACTAAAGAGACCTAGCTAATGAAATTACGGTGAAAATTGCTGTTTTTCCCGTTTTATTTGGTGCAACCTTCTACAATTTGATTTGTTTGAATGGCTTGAAAATATGATATAGGATGTCTTTTGCTAGGCAAATGTCATAGCATCTATTCTGTTAGATGATACATCAATATGCTTTTGTACATAAGATGAAAAATTATTATTTTTGTAGTACAAGAAACAAAAATGGTTGAACAAGAACAATCAAAATTATGAAAGGTTTGTAATGTCATTGATAGAACTTTTTTTTCATTTATGGACCTGACAGTCTCAAAGATACTTATGTAGTAGACGGTTGCTACGAGTAAAATGAGAGCACGAGTAAACTTTTTGCCCATGAGGTAAAGCCTCTCCTTGAGGGCATTCTTCATGGAGATAATTGCTGTGTTATTGCATATGGTGTTCAAGGAAGTGGAAAACCCAATTGAGGTTTGTTATATTACTTATCTTGATCATCTATGTTTATATACCTTGTGTATTTGCATAAATGCTTCTACATTTCATGTGTTTTATCTTCTTATTAAATAAGTAGGGATCTATGGAGACTCCTGGTCAGTGATGTGATTTGAAATCTTCTCTATTGAAGAAGGGTGGCTCCATGACTATATCATATTATGAAATTTATAATCACATATATGATCTCTTGGATCAGAAAAGAGCAAGAGGTCAGATTTTAGAAGATCAAAAGGCAATTCAACTAAAGGGGCTTTCTAAGGTGACATCAAATTTTCAAAAAATAGTTATCCTGGTATGAACATCAAAGTTATTACCCAAGTTCTTTGCTTAATTTTGTTTAAATTCCTTTCGTGATCCTGAAATCACTCGATTTTGAGAACTACTATTTTCACATAAGCAAGCGTAATCTTCCAAAGAAGGTTGAAAATGATGTTAAAGTCAAAAGTCATAAAGGCTTGATCATGTATGTTACCTCAATTGATAATGAATTAAAAGTTTCTCACATTGGAAAGCTAAACTTCATGGAGTTGGCAGGTAAAAATGTAGATTACTTATCCTCAACCACTTATTTTGTTCTTAAATTTTTCTCATATTTTTCTTGTTGAAATCAGGATACGAGGAAGTTCAAAAGAGAATTGATGGAAAAGCTCCTTTATCCGACCGCATCAAAATTAACAAGTCGCCTATACATGACAATGCGAGTGCAATAAATGGTGATAAATCATACATTCCATACCGAAACAAAATTAACTAGATTGTTGCAAGATTTTTATGCCGCACAAACAATGCTTTTGATAACATGTTTGGTGAGCTCATACTTTTTTGTCTCTGGTTCAGAAGTCTGTAAATACTTCAAATGGTTCTTGATTAACACATGTTCATTTAAGCCAGAGTCCCAGTTTATGCCCTCAAACCTTTCCTGTGATTAGCTTTCAGATTATGCCAATTTGTCAATGAGACAAAGGCATGACCTTACAAGTAAGAAAGAATCTAGAAGATATTTTTCATCAAATTCTTCTTAATTCATCCATTAGATAAAACAATGATAAAGGAATTTATCAATTGGGATCAAGCGAAATAGGATCAAGGAAAGTATATCCCCAACTAAAGGAAGGTATGATGAATTTCACTATGCTCTTGCCGCAACGTTTACATGTTAATAGTTCAGAATATAACCATGATTTGTCATAATTAACAAATTATTCCCTATATAGATTCCAAAGTCATGGTAGTAAAAAAAATCCACTCCATCTCCATGTTGTTCAAAGGAAAGGTATGACATATACATCGATATTCATATTTTAAATAAAAAATAACATTCGATCATCAGATATTTTTTGTTTTTCTGAAGTTGATTAATCTTAGTCCCATGAAAACTCGAGCTGAAAAAACGATGAAGAGGTATTAGTCTAAGTTAAGTTGATTCATTTTGCTTCATTATATATAGCTTGCATAATTTGAGAATATATTATCGTCTGAAATTATTGATCATAAAAATAAATTTTTAATATTTTATTTTTGCCAATTAAAGCAAAGTAAATTTATATGTAATGATTTAAAATTATCATAAACATAGCAATGCGTGAGAAACTTTTCTTGTTTTAGATGGTTCTATTTTTCAATTTTTTGAACTCAAATTATAATGCAATATTATTCTTTGTATGCATGGATTATTATTATTTTTCAATGAAATGATTTTTATGGTGTAATCTTGAGCTTAATTAATGTATGAGGGTGATGGTTCCAATGTTGCTTCAATTTCTAGTGCATTGAAATTGGTATTATTTTACTACACTTAAAAATTAAGTTTCTGAAACTTGAAATCTTTCTATTGTAAGATATTTTTTAGCTCAATTGGTTTTATGTAAGAAAACTCAACAATGCCTAGAATCACAGGCTCATCCATGACCAAAAAGGTAGGATATTGTTAGTTCCTTTCATGTTTGTTAAAGAATGATAATGCAATTTTGAATTTCAAAATCATATATGAATTGAAGTTATCGATCCTTTACTATAATGTAAATGTTCATATGGAAATTGTCTTGAGAACAACTCTTATTCAAGTTTATGCACATGTATTAAAATTTGTCTTTATTGTCAAAGGATGTCTCTATACCATTGATCATATTCAAAGTGTCAATAGTCCTCTTTCAATTGAAATGAAGTTATCTAATGTCGGAAGGTATGCTAAATATTTTTCACAAATAAGATGTAGATGTGACCAACTATTTGGTTTTGGTATATTCTAATATGATGCATTTTTTTTTTATTGTTTTTAGGTTGTCACATGGAAAATGATCAGCATACATGCTTTGAAAGTGGCAACGTTCACCAACCTTAACAGTTAAGAGATATCAAATAGATTTAAAATTCGAGCTCTCAACCCATAAGCAAGTGTGCATCAAGACGATGGGTCATGTAGTATGCAATTTACAATAGATAGTGTGGAACCTAAAACTCCAAGATTAATGTTAAGTTCAAACCTTGATTGCAATTCAATGGTTGAGAGTTTTGCTACTCCACAAGAAAAGTTCAAAACAAGAAGTACCGGATTAAAGGTGATCACAAATATGGTTTGTAGTGATTTCATCTTACATGACTTTTTTAAACATATTTTTATTTCAATTTTGTTTTTTGTCATTAAATCATTGGTCGATGAATGTTTGGATTTCTTAAATAGTGCAAGCAAGTGAGTATTATCATCCTTTGTTTAACCTACTTTTAAGTTGAATAGGTAAATGTGTAGTTATAGTAATTATGATAGACATTTACTTTCTTTTAATGAGAAGTTATCACACATGTTGTTGGATGAACAAATATTTTAAATCAAAATTTACCTCTTGTTGTTTTCTCATTATTACTTTTATTCATATTACTTTGATGAGATAATTTCTTATTTTATACTTGCATGTTTGTTTACTTCAATCAATTCTACAAGTCGAAATGTGCGAACACAACAAAATTGTGAACTACGAATGTGATACTACGAATCACTTGAAATACTCAAATTATCGTCAAAATTAATCAAAATGACATATGATCACAAAAGCAGTTGTCATTGTGTAAATTGAAATCACTTTGAATATACATCCATATTGACTTGAGTTGCCACGTAAAGAATTTTGTTGAAAGTCTGCCTATTTTGAGGCAATGACACACAAATCGAGGCAACTGTCATGAGTCAACTAACACTTGTCCCATCAACCGCCCTAGTCCATGTAGTGGTGGTTGCCACATAGCTTATCCCACTCCCATGCACCGCTTGTCAACTAATAATGGGTTACCACGTGGCTCACTCCATGTGACAACTATCCCTCACACTCTATCTCCCGTCTATTTATAGTAGGCTTCACTCAAATCTTGAACCCCTTCTAGACTCCAAACTCTACCTTGAACTCTCTACTCGCCAGACCCTACTCTCCACTCGCCAGAGTATACTCAACACTCACTAGACCTACTCTCACTGAGACTTTATTCTCTCTTTCATTTGACCTTACTCTCCACTTCATGAGTATACCCACTCGTTAGATCCTACTCTCCTTCAGACTTTCTCCTCTTACTAATCCTCTCCACTTTCGTGACTTTTACTCTCCACTTGTCAAAACGTGAGTATTCTCATGACTCAAACCACTACTCACCAAACTTCATGGACCCTTCTCTACTCACTGACTCTCTCTGCTCCTTATACTCTCTCTGACCCTACTCTCTGCTGTGGGACTCTCTCTCCACTTCTGGAGTATACTCATTTGCTTGCCAAATCCTACTCTCCACTCACTACTCGAGCTGCCCTCCTTACTTGGTTGAAGCCCTCTCAACTTCTAGCCCTACTTCCCAACATCCACTTCTCTCCCTCCTTAAGATTTGTGCCATATGCTTCGATTTGTGTGATAGGTATAAAATGCACAACTCAGAACCCTTAAACTTGATTGCGGCATATTTGGTGTGACGAGTAGAATTCGTTCACACTTTTCTTAGCATGGCAAAGGAAACTCATATGCGACGCTCGTGACATAGCGGGTAAGCCCCTGTGCACACTTTTCTCAGCATGATGGGGACAATTATAAATTACAAATTTTTGTGCATGTATTCTATGCATACTTTTTTTGGTATGGTGGGAAGTCAGTCTCAGATGCATTCGAGGATGGCGTTGAGAAATTGTCAAAATTTGCTAAAATCCTAAATAGGATGTGAGCAAATGAAAGACTTAATAGACTTAATGTTAACTTGAACTAAATTGGTCAAACATAAATCAAACCCAAACTAGATCTATATAAATATTAAATAAAAATATAAAGCCAAGAATTTATGATATATATATATATATATATATATATAAGAAAGTCTCGAAAGAACTTCAAGGAATTTATCCCAAACTATAAAGAGCCCCTTCACATTAAAATTCTTAGAATACTCAACAAAATTGAATGAATTGAAATAAAATGAAGACATCCCTCTATTTATAGTCAAAGAAAGATGCCTTGTGGGGCCCATTAAATTACATTTAAAACATGTAAAAACAAAAATCACCACCTACAGGTTTATTTAAAGTATGTAGATAAATTTCACCGCCTAAATAAAGCTAAAAAATCTGAAAGAGCATCTAAAGGAATCCAAGATAGAATCTAGTTTATAAAGTATAAGTTGATTTCAAATCCTTACCTCCACCGGATTCGCTTCTTAAAGTATATTAAAGTAACCTTGCATTCAAATTCATCACATTAAAAGGCATACAAGCCATCAAAGTTTTAAATGAAACAAGTATTGCATTTATTGAGGCATTCAAATATTCAATTGAGACATTGAGATGTGTGCAAATAACCTAAAAGGTTGACATTTATATGCAATATGAGACAAAATTAAGATTTAAATGTAATATTTGGAAGATCATGCAATTAAGTTTGAAAGAAACTGCGTGATGGGTGTTAAATGCCTAAACTTAGTGTCTAAGGGTGTTGCGTGTGTTCATAAGACAAATTTGAATAGTCTGCATGTGCTTCATCCAACATGTTAAATGCTTAACCACATGGTCCGAGAATCACGGTTAAAATCAAAATCAATCTAAATTCAATCTTGTCTTAAGAATTACACATTATCTATTCATAAAGTCACATCTAAATTCATGGGTCATGTGTATTCTTGATGGACTTTCATCAATATGATGAAGTAGTAAGTCCCACATAATCAATCCAATCCTCCTTTTAAAATGACTAGTTGACATGATTGATTGCAAGTTAAATGCTTGATTAAAAGAAGAAAATATTATTTTACATTTGCATATGATATATTAATTAGGAAAATTCATATTCAAACTTATAAAATTTGTGTTTTCATGATAACATATAAGATAGCGAATATGATTATAAATTCTATTTATATATCCAATTTTTGCTAATAAAAGCGAGTTGATAAGGTCTATCTGATAAATGTATTGAATAAGCATCTCGGGTTAGATATCACCATTAAGTTACACTTGAAATTCGGATCAAATCAATCTATGATCAAATTTAAAAATATGCAAATAATGCTAAACTTGAGATGATTAAATGAAATTCAACATCTAAAAGTTTAAAGCATAATTCACTCAATCCTCCTTTTTAAATGTTCATCGGGGTGATAAATTAAAAAATTATAACTTACAAAATTCATCAAGTCAAGTGTATTATATTCACACTCAAATAATCTCATGCTAATAAGGACATGGCTTGTGTCATCTTGTAATTTGGTCATTAGGATTCATATGTGATGCGATTCTGATCAGTCTTCGAGGTGGCTTGGCCTCTCAATAACCTACTATATTACAATCATGACGTAATATGTATGCTTTCTAATGACTGTCTCTTGAGTTGTGAACCATAGAGTGTTCCAATATGGCAAAAAAACTCATTATTTGCTAAGGTAAACTTAAGATTGTCTCCTTAGAGAAACACGCCCACATAAAGTATCCTTGGATGATGCAACTCATGGTTGACAAGGATCCTTTGGCGGGTTGGGTTGACTCCTCTAATTAAGTAAACTCATGACCGATAACTTCGAATGATGGAACTATGAGAACTTGATCGGTAGAATGTTCCATTCCCTCAACCATTCGTTTAAGTTAAAAGATGATAAATTTTATATATCTAAATTTAATACTTTATTTATTTACTATCTAACAATTGTGGGCTCAAAAAATCAGACCTCTTGATAAATTGTGAATGGAATTGAGAGCAATTTAAAGTGTCGATGTAATTTTGAAGAGACCTCTCGATTAGACACTGAGCTTTCGATTTGGTGAGGACTTTAGATCTGGTTCTAGGTTTTCAATAGGCGCATTCCCCTATAGTTAATTACTTCTCCCAATAAGTGAGAGAGAACTTTCGATTAAGACTAGTTGTTAGTCGCTTAATGCGTAGCATATAATACAACATGTGGAGTTTCAGAATTTAGATTATGAATTTCACCATTTAAAGAATGGTGGGGGAATGATGACGTGCCGATCTAGATCATATCCGTCATGGGATCGTGGTTCTAGTCTACTTAGTCGGAGGAGGTAGTCGACGACCCGAAGGATCCTTATTAGCAACACATAGGTTACGTCGTCCAAGAAATCCTTGTAAACTGGGGTGGTGTTTGTCTGAGACAAAAGCTTTTAAGTATCTAAGAAAACGTTTGTCCTATCAAATATACCCTAGATTCACAACTCAAAGTGTAGAGTCATTGGGGAGCATACGGGCTACAGTCGTGATCGTAATATAATGGAGTTTGACTGGCAAAATTACCCGATCAAAGGACTTTGGTCATAATTGCATCATCTGTGGAGCCTATTGGTCAAGCCACACAGTCAGAGGGCACGGGTCATGTCTTTACTAGCAAAAGATTGTTTGAGAGTGAACATAGTAGAACACTTGATTTGACATCGACTCTTTTGTGAGCTAGAATTTTCTTAATTTGTCACCCTTGACAAACAATTGCGGAAGGTGGATAGATTGGATTTTGTTTTAAGCTTTTAATGATTGAATTTCATTTAAGCAACTTTTTTAGAGATAGATATTTAATTTGAGTTAATTTGATTTGAAAAAATTGATTAATTTAAATATGTTTAAGAGCTTTAGATCATTAACTTTGTTTAACTACTAAAGAATTAGATCTACGTCACGACAAAATCGGTTCTGAGATATTTTCTTGTGTTGAAATTTTTATAATAAATTTTAGGTTTTGTTAACACCTCTAAGACTAAAAAAAAATAATCCAGACATCCTCGACACTTGAATTTAAGCATTATCAGTATGGGCGCGTGTATTTGAGAATGCCTTAACGTCTTTTGTTATTTGTACAAAGTGTTGTGAATCGATGATGTAGAAGGCGTTGTAAATTGATCTAATATTTTATTAGATTTTTTCGATTAATGTTTAATTGATTCCAATTTAGCCTCTGGCCTTTTACATTAAAATTTGCACTTTATATCTTTATGTTTGATCATATGCATGTATTTATAGCTTAGCTAATTTCACCTAATTAGTGATTTCGTTGATTTTGAAAATCATAATTTAGAATGAAGTTCCTTAAATTTTGTATTGAAGGAAAGCTCCTTCATTCGTGTAACATTTAATTTAGTGTCGTCTTCTGTCTGCTTGTACAAAAAATTATAAAATCGATTGGCGATTATTTGAAAGTTTACGCTTTGAATAAGAATATATTCATTTTAGATATGTGTAATAAATTTATTTTCATTCATGCATTTGCATGTATTTTGGAGTATTTGACCAAAGGAGTAACCACTATAAGATATGTGAGGCATACTTCATCTTGTATTCATACAAGTTTATATGTAAGTTCAAAAGAAAGCTTCAAGCCTCTCTAATTTTATCATTTAAGGACTTTTCATATTTTCTACAACAAGAATTGTTAGACCAGGGTTGTTTGTTAATTTAATTATAAGTGGGTTCCACAATAGCTTTCCTTTCCTATAAATAAGACTAGTGGGGAGTTTTACTTTTCACCTTATTTGCTTGAAGAGAAAACTTCATAAGGATTTTGAAGAAAAGAAGAGAACTTGCTTCCGTTTAAAGTAAATAGTTTACTTTAGTATTATGTTTCATCTTTGTTTTGTTTAATTTCTTTTTAAGCATTCTCCACTTTGTTTTAATGTTTTATTTTTATGTTTATTGTGTATTTTTATTTGATTTAAGTTTAAATGATTTCCATTTAAATTTGCTTAAGTCTCAAATTTAATCCAAAATCAGACATAATTTTAGCAACCTCCCAGCATCTTCCCCATGTAGGGGGCTGCATCGGGAGTGTTTTGGCTTTCTCGGTACGCCTTAATGAGCATAGCGAGTGGTATCTTGCGACACCACATCGTCTTCTCACTATGCCAAATACATTAGAGGTCTTGAAACTGCAGAAAAAAAATACAATACATGTGTATTCATTTCATTTTTTTTTCTAAGTCTAGAATTTCTTCAAAATTTTGTCACATTTATGGAGCTTCATCAACCGTGTTGGCTTACTCACGCCTCAGATATAGCAAGTCATATGCAATGATTTTTCATCTCATCGCCCTCACGTAATAAGTGGTGTCTGACACGCTTTTTTTCATCTCATGTCCTCATGAGCAGACGAGACCTTCAAACTGAAAAACAAGCATGTATATTCACATTCATTAATCCCATGTTCGACTTGTAGGCGTGCAATGATTGGCAAGGGTATGGAATCCAAGAGAAGAACACCATGACGGTGTTCTTCTCCGTTACGAAGAGAATGGTCGAAAGGGGATGAAAATGGAGATGACATGAAACCAAAATAAGAACCCTCATGGGTGTTCTTCTTCTGGCTTAGATGAAAGTAGGGTGATGCCGGAAAAGAAGAACCTCCATGACGTGTTATTCTCCACAGGCGCAAAAATGGAAGGGTAATGCAGCGACGGAAAAATCGGAGAAGAACCGTCTCATGACGGTGTTCTGCTTTCGCTTGCAAGGGAAGAAGGAGGGCTAGGAATGTGGTTATGCAAACTTTCAGTTGAATCAGTTGAGTAAAGAGGCTTTGGCAGTGAATGGCCTTATACAAGAATGACAACATTCGATGTTGGTGCTTTTCCATTCCCTAAGTGCGATTAGTTAAGGCTTGCAACAGAGCGTCTGTGGTTTGTTGTTGCTGCCTCAGCCTTACTAGTTCCTGCATGAAAACATGTGTCCCTCTTAAGACTCTCGATCTTCACCTAACCCAAGCTCTCCACCTCCACGCATGGGAATTAAAGCAATCTGAGGAACGGGGACTGGCTTTGACTACATGCTTGGGATGATTTTCTTCTGTTTATTTGTTAGAAGAGGTTTCACATCTTAAAAAAAACTCTTCTTGTGCAAATTCCCAACGATCAGGATCAACCTTCCTAAATCCCTGCGGTAGATGATGTTCGCTGGCGCAGCTGTAGACGAGCGACAGAGAGGGGGTCGAAGCGTGGGAATAGAGAAAGATAAAGGGCCAAAGCCTGCAGTTTTCTGGAGAGAGGAGAAGGGAAAAATGGAAGAAGCCCTTACCTTCTCTTTCGGTTGAGGGAAGTAGAAGGCCGGAAGAGGAACAGGAGAGGAAGCTTGCGTGCGATTGATTGGAGGCCGAGCGAGCCGTTTGAGCGGGATCCTTCCATGTGATTGCGTGCGAAGAGGAAGGGGAGTGTGAACTGAGGAGGAGCCCTGCGTGCATGAGGGAAGAGAAGTCGAGTCGCACAAGCCCGCTCGTGCGCGTGAATAGGAACCAAGCTGATCTGTTAGGATTTATGTCTTTTTTAAATTGATTTTTGAATTGAGTAATTAACTTTAAATTGAATTTTACGTCGACACGATTAGATAATCAATATATGTCAATTCAAGATTACTCACCAACGAGCGAAGTATCGCGCCGTTAGTTTTGACGAGTCAAAAGATTTTCATCAAAATATGCCGCTCTTTCGCCGACATTCAAACTTGTCTATTGAGCAAGCCTTTTGATAATTTTATGTTTAAAGTTAATGCTAATCCCAACCAAGAAGGGTTTGACATGGGGCGCCCCGACATCGATAGATTGAGCCACAAAATCGCGCGATCATCTCATCAATTGGGTATATTTATATTCACCGTTTGATTTTGAATGAATGGTAAAGTCCGTCGATAATTGAAGTAGAGATTTTAATAACATTTTTGTTTAAATCATTCTTTGATATGCCGGAAGCGATAGTTGAGATGTTCGAAAAACGATGATCATTAGAATAAGGTTTGACATCGAAAGTTTAAGATATTACATATTAATAACTGAGCCGCTCTTTGGATTATGCAATATTTATATTAATGATTTCAACGAAGCGAAGTCCGTTCATCGGAGGTCGTATTTTGATGACAGTATTTTATTAAAGCTATGTTAATATTAATAGCTGCTATGATCCCTTTGATTATTAATAAATTTAGATTCATATGTATTTAAGAAAATTCATTGATGGAGGTGATTTTATGACATCAAAATTGATGATTTGCACAAGCCACCTCATATGGTGTAAATTAATAAATAGGTTGATATGTTTATGCAATATTTATATTCTAATTATTTAATTCTTTTAACAATAATGTATGATCGGTGTTTTGTAATTATTTTAATGGACATTAATTTATTATTGCCAATTAATGGATTTATTTAATTTTTCATATGAAATGTCAATTAATTAATTTATCTCAACATTAGAATAATTAATTTTATTTTATGAATAAAACTCAATGATCAAAATTATGTATTTCTTATCTAGTGGAACTTTGTCTATACATCATTATCTTCTACCAATAGCTTTTACATGTACATTTAATTGTATTGTTTAGTGAAATAGACAATATGATTGATGATAATTTCAATGGTTTCTTTTGTATTGTCATTTACTTGATTTTCTTATGTTAATGTCATGAACTTGTATGGATATTATTTTTTTTTCAATGAGGATTTCATTAATTTATTAAAGAGAGTTTTGTTTGCCAATGAATTGGTGCAATATGTTCTAAGATTTTTTTTTTTTCATTCATTGTTAGATCTAAATGCAGACCTGCTGATATTTTCATTACCATGCCTAAATCAGAAATCTTTTCTTTTATTGCTAATAAGACAAACATTCTTTTTGTTTTACCTCATAATGTAACAACAGTACTTCACTAAATTTGTTTAGCGGAATTATTCTTACATTTTTTATAAAGGGAAAACACCTTTGAATGTTCAGTTTCTTTTCCTTTTGTTCTTCTCTAAAATCTCTCAAGTTACTTTTCTGAAATTTCATGTACCTGGAAAAGCTCTTCTAAATATGAATAAGTTTATCATACTGTCTTTCATTAAGCTAGTTTTTTTTTGTTTAAATTTCTTTACCATTGTTGTGTAAACACAGAGTTTTATGACAAAATGAATTTATATACAGATTTAAAGAAGAGTCGATTCTGCATAAATGAGATGATCCATCCATGTATAATGCAAGTGAAAACCAACTAAGCTGTAAGGTTCTCATCTTGTGATCACTGCTCAGCACAGAATGTATCAAATTTCTATAGTTTTGTGCAATGATTGGTCTGAGTTTAGAACTAGCTTTTGTTTGTTAGAATACAGTAGAATATGTGTGATTGTATGAACTTTGGGAGTGATTTTTGTAAATACTATAAGAATGTGGTTTTTTCCTG
The DNA here is from genome assembly GCA_021442155.1 of Cymbidium sinense. Lineage (NCBI taxonomy): Eukaryota > Viridiplantae > Streptophyta > Magnoliopsida > Asparagales > Orchidaceae > Cymbidium > Cymbidium sinense. The sequence goes on from CM038215.1 coordinate 165,093,809, forward strand.
TTAAAGTAGAATGCATGAAATTGGCCTGTTATTGCTTCCTGTAGTTGGTTGTGAACAATCACGCGCTTAAAAAAAAATCCTTTATTGCGTTCGATTCTTCTCTTTTATTGCATTCATAGAGATCAGATTGAATTCTGAAATTTAATCCAAGAATAAGATAGTAAAAATTTTAAAGATGAAAAATTATTAATCTCTTAAGATAGATTGTTAAAAGGGCAAATTAAAATTACTTAGTTAAGAAAGTCTCAATCCAAGAGCTAATGAATATTTCTTTTAAAGAAAGTCTCAATCCAAACTCAAGATATGACCTCTACCTTGACAACCAAGGAGTATGGTGCATATGCTAGAGATCTTTGGTGAGGGATTGGGTTATAGTGCAAAATAACTTGACTATTTTTAAATCAGCCATAAAACTATCAGAGCAAAAAACAAAAAAGAAGTAATGAACAAACAAAATAGAAAATTCAGCACTCATAAATTCCAAATTTCCATCATTTTTACATCACCAAGAAAGCAAGAATTCCTCAAAACTAAAACTGCTGAACCCCAGCAGGTATCTACATTCAGGGGGGGAGGGGGCAAGGTAGAGAGAGAGATAGAGATCAGATTTTCTTATGTTACTACAAACACTTGTTGAGCCATCCCCATGTTAAAAACACCCTTTCATGTGGAAAACAATTATATGTTAACAAGCTGTTACTTTTCTCAACCATTATTTTCCATTATGAACACTCAAGATCAATCCCACAATTCCAGTGCTGTTTCTTCAAACAAAAAAAATCTAAAATGGCATCTCCAATCTCACCTACTGCACTTTCAGCTTCAAACTGAAGATCAAACCAAGTTGAACCATCCAAATCTTTCTCGACAGCCTGCTTCAATGTGCTTGGAAACTGCACATCCAAATGCCAGTTCATCCTTCTGCATGCTTCCTTGATGAAATATTCTTGTTTAGGCACTGACCAAATGGTTGGTTTGATAAAAGACACCCAAGGAGTGCAACTGAAATGTCTCTTCTTCATTTCAGTAAGCACATCATCAATGGAATCAAAGAGAAGCTTTGGATCATCGATTAACAGCATGTAGGAAATTTGGATATTTTATTTTGCTGTTTTAGGCAAGGCCTTTAAATTGTTCACGTTAAAATGATTTCGTTGATTTGCGTTGAATGGTGAAGATCCCAGCTTTATTTCTTTTCTGTTGACTGCTCTCATTTTGTTTTTTTTAGCTGCATTTCATTTCTTTTTTTCAATTTTAACCCAATGCTACTTTGTTTAGATGCAAATTTTCTAAACGGTTTAAGAAGTGAGCTTCATTGATTTGATATGTTTTGTTTTGTTTATGAATTAAATTTTTTAATTCAATTCTTATTGTTTTTTGAAGTATTTTGAGTTTATAGAAGTGGGACTAAACTGATATTTTAATCACTAATTTATATTTTGTTATCCAAATTTATAAAATTGTCTATATTTTGCCATAATCATGCCAACTTAATAAGATTAATAACATTTTATTTTGCATGTACTGAATATATTCAGACATAATTATAATACTGAGAATTAGTTAATTATTAATTACATTAATAAACTCCAGATTTGACTAATCAGTATTTAATACAAACGCTTGAACTTAGATACTTTCATCGAAAAAAGAACCAACTTTCCTGTATACTCTTCTAATCCACTGTGGTGAGAAACCTACATATATGCATGCCTTCAACATGCAGGAAGATAACATATTCCACAATTAATATTTACGTGTACTACTCTCATCCTTGTCAAGAGTTTGCATATGAGCGAAGCAAAGCTTATTTGTGGCACCATATTGTGTAAAAGTTCATTAAGATAGAAATTCATTGTTGTTTTGAAGGCTAATTTCTTTTAACATGGTTTTTGATGTCATTAGCCTTTATGTAACTCTCAGATATTCTATACTGATTTGACATTTAATTGTTAGATGCCTGGGACAATTATGGCAATGGGACGGCTCAATCGACCTAGTATCATGATATATGGTGGAACGATAAAGGTCAGTTGAAATTTTGATTTAAAAAATCTTTTGGTTGATGAACCATGGTTTTGTTTATTACTTTCAATTTTATATGTGGCAATGAACTTGTTGATTTCTGCATGTAAAAAACACCATTAAATTGTTACTGGAATTAAAGTGGAACTCCAATCAATAGATATTTTTTTCGTTCTTGATAATTCAAAGAGCATTCTGGTATGGAATCTGATATCTCCTTATTCTGCTTCTCCACTTCATTAAATTATCCTGAAAAAATGATTTTTTATTTGAAAATGCTGGGGAACTAAACTTTATTAAATAGAGGATCCAGATTTTCATGATTATGGCAATGTTTTTGGTAAAGCCATAAAGATTGTTGACATTTTTTTCAGCTTAGACACTTCCTTCTGTTTTGTTTTAGGAAAAGGGAGGTCTTAATAAAACTAATATTGTATAATAATTCCAGCCTCCTCTAAAGTTTTTTGCAATAGTTACAGTTTCTTAAAACTGTGCTTGCATTCATGACTAGAAATATCTAATTATCGTATTAGTTACTGAATGTGCTTTGGCAGAAAATATAATATCATGTTTTGATGTTATTCAGCCTGGTCGATAAGGGAAAAACATTTGATATAGTATCTGCTTTTTCAGGTATGTGGTACAATTCTTGTCACATAAAACTTTTAGTCTATTATATTTTTTTTATGAAGATGTAGTATTTGTTCCTTTATATATATATATTATTTTTCTAAAGATCATCATAAAATTTATTAAAAATTTTGTCCTTTTTGCAAAGATCTTAATTATTTTTATAATTATATAATTCAGACATAAATACCAAGACTATATCAAAACTAAAATGCTCTTGAGAATCAATGATGAGCTTTTTAATGTTCTTACTTTTTTACATCAAATTAATGGAACCATATAATATGTTCTGACATATATATGTAGATATCATAAGTCCAAAATTTATTTCATATAATGAAAAACTTCGACAACAATACTAAATTTTTATTATATTCTTTATCAATATGTATTTTAAGATAAATATCATATTGTTATTTTATATTCAATATAAATGATAAATTTTTTATATATATAGTTATATATGGTAAAAGAACATTCAACTTTAAGGATGAGGAAAACTTACAGAACTTAACATAGAATATGAAAATATTATAAATTTTTATAATTATTACAATTTTATTTTATCTCATTTGTCATTTTCTCTTTTGTATGAATTTATAAAGACTTATTATTTGTTTTATTTCTTATTGAAACTCATATAATAAATTCTTATGATTTATCAAACTTTATGTAATATTTATATTTTTCTACTTTTTCTTCTTAAATTCTTTAAAATACACAACTCATTGTATCTAATATATTAAATATTTTCTTATTAATCTATAAAAAAAATTATTTGGTTAATATTAAGATATAAATTTGTTCATCTATCTTCCATTATTAATATAAACATAAAAACAATCTATTCATTGTATTCAATTCAACCTCATATATTACGTCATAATTACCAATTAAATATAAAACAAAACAAAGCGTATCATCTAAAAAAAAATTCATTTATTAACATGATATAAGAAAGAATCAAGATTTTATACATCTTATAACAATACATAGATAAAAAAATGCATCTCAGTGATCTTTACATCATCTCATTTATATATTTCCTCACCACTGAATGCTTTACTTCTCCTTTTTTCATCTTATGAAAGAGTCTTGAGATGTTTGTATGGGAGATGATATATCTAAGCTGGTCTTCATATTTGATTCTTTTTTTAACTATGATATAAACATTTGCTATCCTTCACTTAACATAAAATATTATTTTTACATGGTCTTTATTTTGTACTATTCTTAAAGTCTTCCATTGCCTTAAAATCATTTGCTTCTTTACATTATATATTAAAGATATCTTAATGCTTTCTTCTCTTAACTCTCTTCTCTTTTGCAAATCCTTGAGTCTTTTCTCTTTTAATTGATTTCTCATAATTATATCATATTATTTAAAGAAATCATGTTAATATTATTCTAAGGTTTATCCTCAAATGATATTCTTTGTTAAATCATATTTCTCATACTAAAATTCATATTTACCTTCACAAATTCAATATATTGTCTAAAGACACCCAAATGATCATCAATTCTATTTTGATAAAAAAAATCATCACAAATATTACACAAAAGAAAGGAAGAGGAAAAGAAGAAAAGAAGAAAGAAGGAGACAGCATTAAATTCATTTTATTGTTTTTGTGATTTTTAATGTGTAAATGAACTAATTTAAATCAATAACTCTCAAAATAATCTTCTTGAATATAATAGTCTTTTTGTTTTTTTTTTCTTTAGAAAAAATATTACATTTTCATTTTCTTGAAAGAATCTATGAATGAGACCTTTCATCACATTTACTTGATTTTTGTGGAAAGAATGAGATCTCCTTGTATGCGGATGGAAAGACCAATTGAACATTCTATTGATATATATTTGCTAATATGATATAACTCATATTGTAAGCTTTACATGGGAACATTAAGTTGCAGATCTCATTCTCTTAATCAAAATGGATAAGATGATTTAATTCTCTACCCTCATTTTCACAAAAAGAATGTAATATTTTATATCTAAAATTAAATCTATATAGATAAAATTCTTCACTTATCTACATTGATAAAATATTTTATGTTAAGTAACATATTCTAAAGAAGATATTCAATCATGACCACTCTCTAAATTGCGAAAAGCAACACCACATATTTTGAAGATCTATTTGTAATGTTGATTAAAGAATCATCTCATAAAGTATTTGGAGGTGAGAAATATCTTTTTTAGCAACAATGACCATGATTAGGGAAATAAAATTTTGGAACACCATTAAACTATCTTATGTGATAGTGGATGATATATTCTTTATATTATGGGTTTTCTTTTTTTTGAATACATGATAAATAAAGAAAAGATCTAATTTTGTGAGTTTACATTTCTCTTGAGATTTTTTTGACTCTCATCAATAGATAAATACTATCATGAAAAGATATGTGAAAAGAGAGAGAAGATATTGCTGTGATATGAAATTACACATAAACTTTGTTTGTTTATTCTTGCTTCTACCATTGGTTTTATCTTGAACCATCCATTGGTTTCAAGAAATCTAATTTCTACAGAAGTAGGAACTATGAGCCTTGATTGCCTATTTGATATCAGCGTCTCTTAGAGAATTGCCTATGAATATTTGATGCCTCAATGGTGACAAATGATCAATATCTTTGAGGGAAAATCGAGCTAAATCTAATTTTTCTTATTATAATTAAAGAGATATCTTTGAGGAAAAGGAGCATATGTATGAACTATGGGTCTTGATACCTATTGTCAAATCAACGCCTCTTTGAGGATTGTATGAACTATGGGCCTTGATAGCCTCAAACCTAGTCCGACAAGGCGATCAACGCTCGAGGAAAACATCTAATACTACTTTTTGATCGCTCAAACCCTGGTCACAATAGTCGCGCTCTTTAGGGAAAATTGAACCTGGTATGACTTCAAAGTGATAAGTCACAAGTAATTCTTTGAGAGAAAATGACCTTTGATATTGTTCATCTACGACTCTTGAAGAAATATTAGAGCGGTGGAAGTGTGCCTTCTTTTTATAGATATGAAAAATGTCAAAAAATGTCAAAAGTTTATTTCTGATTTATATGTTTGAATGATTAGTAATAAAAGATAATTCATAATATTCTTGTAAGCATCATTATCTCAAATCTTTGCATATATTTACATAGCACCTATATCTAACCTTACATGAAGATTTGTTCTCAATGTAGTGTTAATGTCAAATTTCATTAAGAATTTGCTATTTTAGTATATGACATATATTTTGGATGATTAGATAATGTCATCCAAAATAGGAACTTGATATGACAAAATTACTAGTAAAAAAAAATCTTGGTGTTGTAACCAATGAAGTTTTGAGATCTTAAAATGTTATTAGAAACTTTGGGATATTAAATCCTTAAATAGCTCTCAAACATGGAGTGTTTATAGTCAAATCGGCGTCTGAGATCTAACAAAAATCTGTAATTCTTACTTCATTTAAACATTCAAATACTAAATACACAAATGATCAAAGAATCATTTGAGTCTATGAAGTGGAGTGGTTTGATTTTACATTTAGAGATACTCCTTCAATCTATAAATATTCATTTCATATGAGGGACAAAAGAGAAGAGAGCTCAAAGCTTGAAAATCTTAAAACAATCGTGCCACCAGTTTGATCATGCTACATTCTTCTATCCTCAGTCGTATCTCTGGTCTCATCATGACGACCTTCATCGTCTTTCGTTGTTTTATTCTTCATAATTTTGATTTGCTGAGCATGACTACATAGTTGTTCCCTTATATACAATTGTAATTATGGAATATTTTGTACTATGAAACAAATATATAATGGAAGATTCTTCTTGGGCTATTATTTTCCCTCTTATTTTTCACGTAAAGATTACGAGTTTTCTTGTTCACTCTTTAAATACCTATTGTTATTTCAAACAATTTGTAAACTTTCACTCATGTTTTTCTAGAGTTAGCATCTCAAACATTTTAAGTAATGATTAAAATGAATAGAATCAGTTGAGTATTATGTTGTTCAAGCTTATTCATTTATTTTTTTTAGATCTTGAACATGACGAGTTCTTAAATCTTTTCTAAGTTTATTTATTAATTTTAATATCAAGTTTTGACAAAGCTTTAATTGCATCTAACTATATATAGGATATTAGTAATTTAAACAAATAGCCTTATTATTAATAATAAATGCATTCTTTTTTTTTTTTTGTCAAAAGTGACAATAAAATAGCATTATTTATAGGTTATAAGGACAATTTATGAATACAAGATTAGATTATTGATCTACCCATTTTAAAATTTATTTAATATGTTTATATTCAAATCTTGATATAGAAGTTAAAATTCTATTTTTAATATAACCATATAGCTATTTGCTTACTATTTTCATCATACTTATGCTTCTAATATTATAAAGAACATTGGAAGTGCATATATATAAAAAACTAGATCTAATAATGTAGAACAAGTCATCAAAAGTAACTAAATCATCATTAAATGAGTATTTTGTTAAGCTCTTACAACTATTTGTTTAAATAATAAATAAGCATGTTCATGAATGTATACAAATAAATAGGCCAATATTCCAGTTTGTTCAATTATCTAAATAAATATAAATTAATTTTATATGAATGAGTATTAAGTTATTCATTGAGTGTACCAAGTGGTCCAGGAATGGCTGAAATGCTAACACCTACAAGTGCAATCATGGGGGCTGGTCTTGGGAAGGTATCTTGATACTAGATTATAAGTTTTCATACAAAACATTTTTGATAATTTCAAATTGTTCGAGTGCTTTGGCATGTTCGATCAATTGTTGTTGTTTTACCATTTTGGATCAGATATTTTATCTTTTATTTCAAATGTATAATGCATTTTCTTTATATGGTAGATTTGATAAACAAACTGTAATCTCAACAAATTTATTTAGTTTCAAACCTTTCTCTTTTTGTACTTAGAAGCTTAAACAAGTTTAATATTATAGAAACAGATTGGAAACCACAAAGAATCAATTTGTGAAATCTTACATTCTTTTGTTATTATGTTTAGAAAAAAAGAAAGAGAATACCTACATTCTTAATTATTTATTTGATATTTGTATGGAGGTTGTATATCTTGCTTTTTTTTTTTTGTGAATTTGAAAATAAGTATTCAAATTAAAGAAGTTAAATTATGACTTGATCATCCTTTGATGAGTCAAGGTGATGCAAATCAAAAGGTTGTTTTTTATTAGTCAAAATTTGTTCTTGGTAGAGCTTTGTTTTTTCATAGTTTTTAAAGATTGATCTTCTATCTTTTTTCTCTTGTAGGATTTGATCTGATGATTTTTATCATGGATTTGTTGTGATATATTAAACAATTATTTATTTTATAAACATATAATATTATCATGAACATGTGAAGATTTCATAACAAACATGTCTTAGATAATTTAGTATAATATTTATTTTCATATAAAATTTCATTTAAGATCTATGAAAAGCCTCTCATCCCTCACAAATAGATTATTTTTTGTGAGTGAGTGTATACAATCAAAAGTCAAATATTTTTCTTTGATTTGACAAATGTTAATCATAAAGTAAGGTCATGTTTGAGATCAATTTTATTTTTTTATTTTATTTTATTTCAAATAAAGCATATTTTATAATGATATTTAAAACACTCAATAAAATTGTTTTTGTATTTAGAATCTTTATTTATTTTAAAAAAAAAACATACCATTTAAGAATAACATAAAAATAAAAATATAAAAAAATAAAACAAAATTGCTCCCAAATACTTAAATTATCATATTTAAATTCAATATAGTTTTTTTATTTATAATTTCTCATAACAATGATCTATTAATCATTCAAAATGAATAGCATTATCATGATCGTAAGAAAGAGATATTTAAGCACATGAGGAGTTCTTTATATACAATAGTTTCAAATTATCGTAACTTCATTTTTTATCTGTAATTGTTATCTTTTTCCATATATTAAAAATTCAATGACCTCAAATGTGTAATGAATAGGTATTATACATCCAATTTATTTATTAAAAATATCTTGGTAGAGAGATCTTCTTTTGAACATTCTTCAATTGAACTATCAAATCTGTTTTGAAAGTTTTCACTATTAATAGTGATTTGTTTTTGTCACTCTGAACTTTGATTTTGAGAGAAATGTTATTAATTTCTTTAATTTTTTGTTTGAACTAGAAAAAATAACATTGTTACCATTGTGGAATTATCCTTCTATTAAGTTACTTTGTTGTATACTATTCAAATAAACATTTACCTTATTGTCAATAAACCTTCATCTATTCACAAGTAATGATTACTATATATGATCATAATAAATTTAAGATTTGAAATACATATTTTAATCATTAAATTATTTCATCATAAATCACTTAATAACAAATGATCTAACCCATTGAGAAAATCACACCAAAAAAAAAATTAAGAATTTATGTTTGAGGAGGTTTCTTTACTTCAAGAACAAGATAACTGCTTCAATATGTACTTCAAGATTCTCCCTTGTTTTCCTAAGCATTTCTTGAGCTTAAGATTCTTGATATTATTTTCTCCTCCATTAAAAAAAAACAAAAAATAAGAGAAAATTAGGATGCAAGTTGAAGGTTTATTTTGCATTCAAAACAATCCACAAGTGCATATGTTTCATTGTAAACACCAAAAAAATCTTTTTGCATATTTTCAAAATGATAGATTTATCAAGCTACATTAATGCCTTTGAATTTGATTTGTGCAACTTGAAAATCAGATTTGACATAGATAAATATAAAACATTACAAACCCATTGATACATGTACAAGGTTATTAAAAACTTATATAAAAAAATACAATAAAACAAAGAAAGTAATAACTCAAATTGATTCAATAAAAGAGAATATAAGTATTTTGAAGTTGTATAGATCTAGATATCATAAATCACTTTATATATAAAAAAATTTAATGCACAAAAACTAAAACAAATGCAACAATTATAATTCATTTACTCAGAAATATAAAGCTCAAAAGAGATATTCAAACTTTATTCAGATGAAAGAATAAAAATAAATATAATGCTCCCAAAAAATAGGAGAAGGAGATTACATATCATCAACTTTTTTTAAACAAAAGATAGAATATATACCAAAGAAAAAGAAGCTACAAGTCCAAATGGGATGAATATCTAAAATAAAAAAATATCTAAGATCCCAACATAAATAAAAATAAAGAAACCAATACATTTACCCAAAAAAGATCACCAACTAACTAAAACCTAGATACATAAATAAAATTAAAGAGAAAAGTAAAAAAAATTAATCATCTCAAGAGAAAATATAACAACATCACCATAAGGTTTCATATAATACCAGTCAAAGAGGAAAGAAAAACATCAAAGTCATCACACCAAAGCACCCAAAAAGCTATCAAAATACAAATGACTAAAATAAATAGACACAAGGACAACACAACCAAAAGACAATATAGAAGTAATATGATCAACCACTAAAAGAGAACACCAACACCATATAGTAAAACATCAGAAAAAAAGCACAACCAAAGCTAAAAATGAAATATCACCAAAAAAATAACAAGACACTAAGAAGACAAGAAAAGCAACAACCACCAAGATAGGAAAAGCAATAAAGTCAAACCAACGTAAAAAAATAGCCAAAATATATCAAACTGAACAAGCACCAACCATAAAAGAAAATGATTATTTATAAAAATCCTCATATTGATGAAATCTACAAACAATGAAAATTCTTATATTAGAGGTGACCATTTAAGCAACATTTGATGTTAAAAAATAAAGTAGGAACAACGAGAATACAAGAATAATCAAATCATTAGTTAACTAAATGAGTATCAATCAAACCGATCAAGAAAGAACAAAGCTTAAGATTATATAAAAAAAAATGAATCTTAGAATTATTCAAAAACTTAAAAATAAATTCATGATTTAGCAAGCTTTTCAACATCAAATGAATAACCGATGGATCTAAAAGTCAAAAGAATCAAAACTAGCTCATCCTTAAAGCACATCTTTAAAGGATTTGAAGCCGATGAGCTATTATGACCGAAATCCCAAAATCTTGATGCCTAATGGGAATATCATTTGGAGGTTTACCCAAGGATTAGTTTATTTTAACCATAAAAAGATGAAGCATATTTGTGGCGAGGCCGATGAACCCTCGAATAAGAAGAAATCGACACGAAGTCTCAAAATCTAGTCGGGAACCAAGAATCACGAGCTCGCAAATGACGAGAGAAAAGAGTGCATGGAGAGGTGGAGATGATTTTTTTTTTTCATTTTCCAATTTTTTTTTTTTTTTCATTTTTCATTTTCTTCATTTTCATTTTCATTTTACATTTTCATTTTTCACTTTTCATCTTTCATCTTTATCTTCCATCTTCCATCTTCCATCTTCCATCTTTTTTTTCTTTTTATTTTTCATTTTTATTTTTATTTTATTTTTTTTCATTTTTTTCATTTTTCATTTTTCATTTTCATTTTCATTTCATTTTTCATTTTCATTTTCATTATCCATTTCATTTTTTCCTTTTTTTCCTTTTCCTTTTTTTTTTCCTTTTTTCTTTTTCTTTTTTCATTTTTTTCATTTTCTCATTTTTCTTTTCTTTTCCATTTTCATTTTCATTTTCATTTTCATTTTCGTTCTCGTTTTTTCATTTTCGTTTTCATTTTCATTTTCATTTTCATTTTCGTTTTCATTTTTTCTTTTTTTTCGTTTTCATTTTTTTCATTTTCGTTTTCGTTTTTCGTTTTTTTTTTTTTTCGTTTTTTATTTTCGTTTTCATTTTTCGTTTTCGTTTTCATTTTCGTTTTTCATTTTCATTTTTTCATTTTCGTTTTTCATTTCTTTTCGTTTTCGTTTTTTTGCATTTTCTTTTTCATTTTCATTTTTCATTTTCATTTTCATTTCCATTTTTTCATTTTCATTTTGATTTTTCATTTTCATTTCTATTTCATTTCTATTTTTCATTTTTTTTTTCATTTTTTATTTTATTTCATTTTCATTTTCATTTTCATTTTTCATTTTCATTTTCATTTTCATTTTCATTTTCATTTTCATTTTTCATTTTTTTTTCATTTTCATTTTTTCATTTTTCATTTTCATTTTCATTTTCATTTTTCATTTTCATTTTCATTTTCATTTTCATTTTCATTTTCATTTTCATTTTCATTTTCATTTCATTTTCATTTTCTTTTTCATAAATCAGTACCTGTGGATGTTAACTAGTTTAATTAGTAAAAATTGTAGATGGTATTACAAGGTTCTAGAATCAAGACATTGAACATCAAATTTATTCTTCTTAAAACATAATTGCAACTTTTTTTGAACAATCCTTTAAGAGTATGCATTCAATCAATTTGGTTGATGTATTATATATCTAGATTTCAATCAAATGAGATCACATTAGAATTTGATTTAAAGAGTTTTCAATTTTAACTTTTGGTTCAACAAAGCTCAATAAAATTAGTAGAACCATATATCGCATAAAGCTCAATAAAAGGTTTGAATTTTGCATCTTCAAACGTTTAAATCAATAAAATATGGAACATAATGATAAGGATAAAGCCTATAAAACTTTGAAACAATAAACAAAACTTAAATAACTATCTTGAGAAAAGGAGCTAAAATGAGCAATTAAATTGCTCATTGATTTTTTTTCTAATTCTTGATTTTATAGATTAAACAATTAATACATTTTCATTTGTCTTTGACTTTCACATATACTTTTGAATTTGCACCTTAAAAGGTGAATTGTTATGGTTAGAAGCCTTTGATTTATGAATCTTTATTTTTTTATATTATCTATATTCATTGCTTCAATCTTATTTCTTAAGAACATTTAGACTTTAAAGCATCTTACATCATTTAGAATTGTGCTCCATATTTTTTATATTAATATGGCTTCTATATGGTGGATGGATGGATCTCTCATCTCTTGCCATAGGCTTATGTTAGCCAAATTACATAAATTTGGTATATATTTTGTGGAATTTGGTCTCTTTTATTATTAATTTGTGGTTCATTGTATTTGCTCTAGATTTGTACTTTCATATAGAAGTTTTCTTTTCCTACCAACTAATATCCAAGCATAATGAGAATATATGTTGGACATAAAGAATGAAATTAATAAGATTAATATCTTGATGAACTTTTAGCAATCGAGAATCAAAATGCATAGTGTTCCAGCACCCAATAGAGACTTAGGGATTTACAAAGGTGCAGAGTGTATAAATATATCTAATCTATGGGTAAATAATACAAGATAAAGATGGATGAAAAAGCATATGACTCCAATTATAGTGTTTGTACATAACCAGAATCCTCTCCAACAAACCTTAATAGAAACAAGACTATTTTTATTACACATGTAGGAATATACACTCACTAAATCATATATTAATAAGTTTGATTTTACTTTTTTTGAATTTGAGGATTATTGATGTAATTGTTGATCCTAAAAATCAAAATTTGTTGTTATCATACTCTTCATCTCCCAATTGAAAGTTTTTCATGACATTATATTATATGGAAGATATAAAATCAACTTAAATGATATTAAAAATATACTTCTTTCTAGAAATGTTGTTGCTAAACTTCGAACCATTTTAGATGAAATGCAAGATGAGGAGTTTTCCATTAAAAGATCATCTTTTGAGATGAGGTCTACCTATAACCGATAGAAGTAGCTACGTTGGCAAAAACAAGAATGTGATTTATCACTACTGAAGGGGAACATAAGAGACATTGTCATACTTTGAAGTAGTAGTAGTTGTGATGGCAATCATAAAGTGAAAAATTAGCAAATACTAGTGTTATTGCATGATCTAGTTCGATATTAATGATACTCTTTCATTGATTACATAGATGCAAAAAAAATAGTGGATTCTAGATTTAGCTAGCTCATATCACATGCCCGATAAGGAGTTGGTTTTCACTTTTGAGTCATGTTCTTGTAGTTATGTTTATATTAGAAATAACTTAGTAAGTCCTAAAGGTTTATAAGGTGTGTTGATTGACATTAAGGTGAAGAGAGTTAATGGACCTTTGAGTGCAATTTTTTACTGGACCTACTTTAATTCCATGATTTGTGTTAAAGCATCTTGATTTTAGAAAGGAAAAA